>NW_026844589.1:33602248-33656630 GCF_025583915.1 Anolis sagrei ordinatus
AGAGCAAGACCAACATGAATTTCTAATGTTGACCCAACTGAGGCAACTCTTTCCCATGAATCAATATAAGGCTTTTCCAGATCTCAAAGCCGAAAGGAAAGCATTTCTCTTGACCTTACCATGAGATAAAGCTTTCTTATCTTTAATTTCCTGTAAACCAGCATTTCTCAACATGGGGGTCAGGACCCTCCAGAAGGTCACAAGGGGGGTGTCAGAGGGGTTGCCAAAGACCATCAGAAAACACAGTATTTTCTGTTGGTCATGGGAGTTCTGTGTGGGAAGTTTGGCCCAATTATATCATTGGTGGGGTTCAGAATGCTCTCTGATTGTAGGTGAACTATAAATCCCAGCAACTACAATTCCCAAATGTCAAGGTCTATTTTCCCCAAACTCCACCACTGTGGGCATATTGAGTATTCAAGTTTGATCCAAATCCATCATTGTATGAGTCTGCAGTGCTCTCTGGATGTAGGTAAACTATAAATCCCAGCAACTACAATTCCCAAATGTCAAGGTCTATTTTCCCCAAACTCCATCAGTGTTCACATTTAGACATACTGAGCATTCGTGCCACGTTTGGTCCAGATCCATCATTGTTTGAGTCTACAGTGCTCTCTGGATGTAGGTGAACTACAACTCTCAAACTCAAGGCCAATGCCCACCAACACCAAACCCTTCAAGTATTTTCAGTTGGTCATGGGAGTTCTGTGTGCCAAGTTTGGTTCAATTCCATTGTTGGTGGAGTTCAGAATGCTTTTAGGTTGTAGATGAACTATAAATCCCAGCAACTACTCACCTACAACTCTCAAATGGCAAACTCAATCCACCCCCAACTCACCAGTATTCAAAACTGGGTGTATTGGGTATTTGTGCCAAATTCGGTCCAGTGAATGAAAATGCATCCTGCATATCAGATATTTCCATTGCAATTCATAACAGTAACAAAATTACAGTTATGATTTGGAGGACTGATTCTCCATGATGGGAGTTGTAGTTCTCCCAACAAAATACAGCACTGTTACTCCCCACTGACAATGGACCTGGACCACATTTGGCACACAGAACCCCCATGACAAACAGAACCTACTGGAGGGATTTGGGGGGAATTGGCCTTGACATTTGGGAGGTGTAGTTCCTGGGATGTATAGTTCTCCAGCAATCAAAGAGCACTCTGATCCCCAACAGTGATGGATCTGTACCTAACTTGGCACACAGAAGTCCCATGACCAATAAAAAATACTGGAGGTCTTTGAAGGGATTTATAGGAGTTGTAGTTCACCTATCTCCAGAGCACACTATGAACCCAAACCTTGGCTTGCGTACTTGATACGCCCACATTTGAATACTGGTGGGTTTTGGCCTGGATATTTTGGAGTTGTAGGTCAGGGGGAACTTACCTTCATCTCTGAGAGTTGTAGTTCACTACCACCGACAACAGATCTGGTCCGAACTTGACACACAGAACCGCCATGACAAACTCAACCTACTGGAGGGGGCACTGAATGGTCTTTCAGCTTCAAAGCCTGGTTGCTTCCTGCTTGGGGGAATCTGTGGTTGGGAGGGGTTAGCTGGCCCCGATTGTTTCCTGTCTGGAATTCCCCTGCTTTTTGTCTTTATTTACTGTCTTGATTTTAGAGTTTTTTTTTAAATACTGGTAACCAGATTTTGTTTATTTTCATGATTTCCTCCTTTCTGTTGAACTTGTCCACGTGCTTCTTGTGGGATGTGCAGTTTCACAGCCCGGGGATGTGTAGTTTCACAAGGCCCTTGTCTGCCAAGCGTCTCCAAGTCTCATGTTGTTCAGATCCCCTCCGGACAACGAAAGCAAAAGGAGGCATTGAATGTCAAATTAATTGCAATTTTCTGTTCAATTGGATCACTTTCCCGGCGCAGGCAGCAGGATTAATTAGGCAAACGAAGGGAGATAAGTACGTTTAATTTGGCTTCTCGACAAGACAATCGAACGATCAAATACCAAAGATGGAACTAATAGGACGACAAGATTGCAAATTAATCAGCCTCAGAAACTTGACATTATTAAAAGCGGATTCGGCTGATCGAGGTGGATGGGAAGTGGCTTAGCGGTGGCATATTGCTGTGGAAAAGGGGCCCCCAGAGGCCATCTAGTCTGACCCAATGTGGGCGCAAAACCCAAAGGAACGAGACAACATGGAGATACCATATATGGTAGCAATAGTAGTAGTAATAATAATAATACTAGCTGAAATGAATGACTTGTACGATGGCTGGAGCATCTCTGTAATCGACTATGGCACAGATGACGATGACGATATCGATACCAACCATTGCATCACCATTGAGAAACCGCAAGTCGCTTTTGGTGTGAGAGAATTGGCCATCTGCAAGGACATTGCCCGGATGTTTTTGATGTGTTACCGTCCTTGTGGGAGGCTTCTCTCACATCCCCGCATGAGGAGCTGGAGCTGACAGAGGGAGCTCACCCGCGCTCTCCCCGGATTCGAACCTGCAAGCTGTCGGTCTTCAGTCCTGCCGGTACAGGGGTTTAAGCCACTGCGCCAGCGGGCCGCATAGGTCAACAGCAAGCTAGACTATTAATGGTCGGGAGCTCACTCTGACCCGGGCTGACTTCGAACTCATGACTTCTCGGTCAGTAGTGATTTACTAACTCGCTGCGCCACAGCCCAGTTCAAAGACAATACCTAACTAACTATTAACTTGCTGTGCCACAGCCCGGTCCACTAACTAACTACGAACTCTCTGCGCCACAGCCCGGTCCAAAGAGAATACCTAACTAACTATTAACTTGCTGCGCCACACCCCGGCCCACTAACTACTAACTCTCTGTGCCACAGCCCGGTCCAAAGAGAATACCTAACTATTAACTTGCTGCGCCACAGCCCGGTCCACTAACTACTAACTTGCTGCACCACCGCCCGGTCTAAAGATAATACCTATTAACTTGCTGCGCCACAGCCCAGTCCACTAACTAACTACTAACTCGCTGTGCCACAGCCCGGTCCAAAGATAATACCTAACTAACTATTAATTTGCTGCTCCACAGCTGGTCCACTAACTAACGACTAACTCGCTGTGCCACAGCCTAGTCCAAAGATAATACCTAACTAACTATTAACTTGCTGCGCCACAGCCCAGTCCACTAACTAACTACTAACTCGCTGCGCCACAGCCCGGTCCAAAGATAATACCTAACTAACTACTAACTCACTGCACCACAGCCCGGTCCACTAACTAACTACTAACTCGCTGCGCCACAGCCCAGTCCAAAGATAATACCTAACTATTAACTTKCTGCGCCACAGCCCAGTCCACTAACTAACTACTAACTCTCTGCATCACGGCCCRGTCCAAAGATAATACCTAACTAACTATTAACTTRCTGCGACACAACCYGGTCCACTAACTACTAACTCGCTGCRCCACAGCCCAGCCCAAAGATAATACCTAACTAACTATTAACTTGCTGTGCCAMAGCCCGGTCCACTAACTACTAACTCACTGTGCCACAGCCTGGTCCAAAGATAATACCTAACTAACTATTAACTTGCTGCACCACAGCCCGGTCCACTAACTAACTACTAACTYGCTGCGCCACAGCCCGGTCCAAAGATAATACCTAACACCCCAAAACACACAATACCGTTTTCAAATAACCCGGGYTAGTATATAATAAAAGTAAGTGTGTGTGTATGCGTGTTTGTATGTATGCGTGTATGCATGTCTGCTTGTATGTGGCAGCTTACTGATCGATTCCCACTTCCACAGGCCACTGTGACTCCCACGAATGACGGACCTGGCCCACACTTGGCACACAGAAATCCCATGATGAGGGGGAGAATGGACCATGGGTGATCGATATCCCAGAGAGAGGGGTACAATGGCTCCCACTTCCCCCAATGTGGAGATTTGGGGGTGTGCCAGTCCCAAAGGAAGGCGCCTTGCTTGGTAAACGTGGGAAACGGGCCTCTTTCTGCCTCATTGAGCATGAACACCTCGCCTCTCTCGCGGCTGTCAGTTTGGATCCTGGTTTCTTCTTCTTCCTCCTCCCAGATTTAATTAAGGGGCCTTTCATCTCTTCCCCTGAAGGGATCTGCTCTCTCCTGTCTTCTTAATTAGCGTTCATTAAACAAATCAGGGGGGAACGATTTCGCCTCCTCACTTAACCCTTCCAGAGATGCTGTCGCACTCCAAGGAGCAAAGGCCCTCACAATGGAAATGTTTTGCAGTTTAGGAAGGGCTGTGGTGCAGGTAGTTAGTAGCCAGCTGCATTAAATCAGAGTGAGCTCCCAACCACTAGTCTAGCTTGCTGTCAACCTATGTAGCCAAAAGACAGTTGCATCTGTCAAGTAGGAAATTTAGGTTAAAGCTTTATGTGAGGAGGATAATTTAACTAATTTATGACACCATAAAATCTTCCATCAAGGACTCGGTGTCACAAGAGTTTGAAGCCAGCCCGGGTTGGAGTGAGCTCTCGACCATTAATAGTCTAGCTTGCTGTCGACCTATTTATTTATTTATTTATTTCTACCCCGCCCTTCTCAACCCCCGAGGGGGGACTCAGGGCGGCTTCCAAAAAGGCACAATTCGATGCCTACACAGTAATACAGATAAGATATAGACAGAAATTAAAAACAGTTATAACAGTTAAAAACAATCAATATATATCACAGCCAATAAAAAACAATCGTATGCTCAACGTTCCATAGCTTCATTCCACATTTTCCATAGAGGCGGGGCCGAGAGCAGGGCCTCCCCGGAAGATCTTAAACTCCAAGGTGGGACGTAGAGGGAGATGCGTTTGGACAGATACGCTGGGCCGGAACCGTATAGGGTTTTGTAGGTCAAAACCAGCACTTTGAATTGTGCTCGGAACTGAGCACAGTTGTGTGCCCGGCACTATGGGTGGGACCAGATACTAATTGGGACAGGCCCGTGGTTGCCATGGCGGCCATGAAGTCCTGAGCTGCACCTGAAAGAGAGGCCTCGGCGTGGACATTGAAATCTCCCAAGACTAAAAGCCATTGGGAGCTCAACGCAACGTCCGAGACCACACCTGCTAGCTCAGGTCCCTACTTGAGCTGTACCGACCACCCCACTGTACTACAGTCTCCCTAGACTGTAGTGCAGTGGGGTGGTCGGTACACTAACAGAATCCCTATCCTGTCCTTGTCACCTATCCTAAAGCCGACACATTCAAAAGAAGATGATTGTGGGATGGGACACCTGATCAAGGGGATAAAATCCTTATAGACCACTGTGAATCTGCCTCCCCGCCCTCCAAGTCTTGGTTGGTGCTGCACAGAGTAACCTGACGGACAGAGTTGCAGCCTGAAAGACAGTTGCATCTGTCAAGTAGGAAATTTAGGTACCACTTTATGTGGGGAGGATAATATATGACACCATAAAAAACTTCCAGCAAGCTGCAGAGGATGATGAAGAGGCAACTCCCCCTGTGGCCGGAATCGAGCATACCCTCATGAAGCCAGAAAAGCTGGAATGTTAAATAAATATTATCTGGTTTTCTCTCTCAATTGAAGTGTGTTGTTGTTGTTGTTGTTGTTGTTGTTGTTGTTGTTGTTGTTGTTGTTGTTGTTATTATTATTATTATTATTATTATTATTGTTTTCTCAATTGAGGTCTGTGATTCTTTGTTGTTGTTCATTCGTTCAATCGTCTCCGACTCTTCGTGACCTCATGGACCAACCCACGCCAGAGCTCCCTGTCAGCCGTCACCATCCCCATCTCCTTCAAGGTCAGTCCACTCACTTCAAGGATGCCATCCATCCATCTTGCCCTTGGTTGGCCCCTCTTCCTTTTGCCTTCCACTTTCCCCAGCATCATTCCCTTCTCTAGGCTTTCCTGTCTCCTCATGATGTGGCCAAAGTACTTCAACTTTGTCTCTAGTATCCTTCCCTCCAATGAGCAGTCGGGCTTTATTTCCTGAAGTATGGACTGGTTGGATCTTCTCGCAGTCCAAGGCACTCTCAGCACTTTCCTCCAACACCACAGCTCAAAAGCATCTCTCTTCCTTCGCTCAGCCTTCCCTAAGGTCCAGCTCTCACATCCGTAGGTGACTACAGGGAAGACCATGGCTTTGACTAGGCAATGGATCTTTGTTGCCAGTCTGATGTCTCTACTCTTTACTATTTTATCGAGACTGGACATTGCTCTCCTCCCAAGAAGGAAGCGTCTCCTGATTTCCTGGCCACAGTCTGCATCTGCACTCATCTTTGCACCCAGAAATACAAAGTCTGTTACGGCCTCCACATTTTCTCCCTCTATTTCCCAGTTGTCAATCATTCTTGTTGCCATAATCTTGGTTTTTTTTATGTTTAGCTGCAACCCAGCTTTTGCGCTTTCTTCTTTCACCTTGATTAGAAAGCTCCTCAGCTCCTCCTCGCTTTCGGCCATCAGAGTGGTGTCATCTGCATATCTGAGGTTGTTAATGTTTCTTCCAGCAATTTTCACCCCAGCTTTGCATTCATCCAGCCCCGCACATCGCATGATGTGTTCTGCATACAAGTTAAAAAGGTTGGGTGAGAGGATGCAGCCTTGCCGGACGCCTTTCCCAATCTTGAACCAGTCTGTTGTTCCGTGGTCAGTTCTTGCTGTTGCTCCTTGGTCCTTGTACAGATTCCTCAGGAGAGAGGGAAGGGGGCTTGGGATGCCCATCCCACCAAGAACTTGCCACAATTTATGATGATCCACACAGTCAAAGGCTTTAGAATAGTCAATGAAGCAGAAGTAGATGTTTTTCTGAAACTCCCTGCCTTTCTCCATTCTCCAGCATCCGGATATTGGCAATCTGGTCTCTGGTTCCTCTGCCTTTTCTAAACCCAGCTTGAACGTCTGGCAACTGTTGTTATTACAATATTTAAATAAATAAATATTATCTTGTTTTCTCTCTCAATTGAGGTGTGTTATTATTATTATTATTATTATTATTATTATTATTATTATTATAGTTTTCTCAATTGAGGTGCGTTGTTGTTATTACTATATTTAAATAAAGAAATATTTTCTTGTTTTCTCTCTCAATTCAGGTGTGTTGTTGTTGTTGTTGTTGTTGTTGTTATTATTATATTTATATTTATTACCTTTTTTGTCTCAGTCGGGAACCAAACTGCATCCATTCCACAGTGTAGACGCACACAGGATTCCTTTCCATGTTTAGGGTTTTAATTTTGTTGTTGTCGTTCCGCACTGAATTTGGAGGCCTTGCTTTGTTATTCCGTCCGCGCTGCATAAACAACCCTAAACATAAAACTTTGCATTTTAAAATATTTTGAGAACATATTGCCAATACTGCCGCCGAATGCACAAAACGGGGCAGATGGATGTTCTTTGCAGCATCTATCCTTCTTCCTTACAGCTTGGAGGGAGGAAGGATATATATATATATATATATATATATATATATATATATATATATCGCCAAGTCCAATTTATTCGACGAATGCATTTTTAGTTTAGCAATGCATTGGCCTGAGATTGATTCCAACAAAATATCATTATCTCAAGAGCCCCTTTCGTTGTGTAATTCTGGAGCTGGACTGGATGACCTTTGGGATCCCCTTTATGTCAATAATGTTACACAACGGGTGTGTGTGTGTGTTGGTATCCTATCGAAATCCTGCAAAAATATTCTGAATGTTAGGAATGGCGTCCCCAGTTTTGCCCGTTCTTTCTAGGGTTGGACTAGATGACCTTTGGGGTTCCCTTCTAACTCTGTGATTCCTCCTTCCAGGCCAATGCAAGAAAGAGGAGGAAATTGGGAAACGTTCCCAAGCTGTCACTCCATCACAACGGATGGAGTGACAACTTGGATTGGGGGGACAGTCGGAGTGACAAAGCTCATTGGGGGGACATGGGAAGGATGCGCAGCCAATGTGCCGATTCATGGTAAGGTTGACATCGCATGGCCGGTGGCCCACACATCAAAACAAAGCATGATGCATGGACATGGGGGACATCATCCATGCATGAAGAAGCACCCAAGCACACCAGTCGCCCCTTGTTGAATCATGACATGGAAAGGGAACCCCAAAGACTATCTAGTCCAATCCCTCTACAAATTCTTAAGGGACTTTAATGGGTATCTACTCCCAACCTCTTCTTCTTGACCTCTTCAGGGTCTCTGAAGGCCATCTAGACCAACTATTGTTCATTTCTTGGCCTCTCCAATCTCATAAAGGACCTCAAAGGGTATCTGCTCCCAACTCCTTCTTCTACTTGACCTCTTCAGGGACTCCGAAGGCCATCTAGACCAACCTTTGTGTATTTCTTGGCCTCTCCAATCTCATAAAGGACCTCAAAGGGTATCTACTCCCAACTCCTTCTTCTTCTTGACCTCTTCAGGGACTCCAAAGGCCATCTAGACTAACCATTGTTCATTTCTTGGACTCTCCAATCCCATAAAGGACCTCAAAGGGTATCTACTCCCAACTCCTTCTTCTTCTTGACCTCTTCAGGGACTCCGAAGGCCATCTAGACCAACCATTGTTCATTTCTTGGCCTCTCCAATCTCATAAAGGACCTCAAAGGGTATCTACTCCCAACTCCTTCTTCTTCTTGACCTCTTCAGGGACTCCGAAGGCCATCTAGACCAACCATTGTTCATTTCTTGGCCCCTCCAATCTCATAAAGGACCTCAAAGGGTATCTACTCCCAACTCCTTCTTCTTCCTGACTTCTTCAGGGACTCTGAAGGCCATCTAGACTCACCATTGTGCATTTCTTGGCCTCTCCAATCTCATAAAGGACTTCAAAGGGTATCTACTCCCAACTCCTTATTCTTCCTGACCTCTTCAGGGACTCCGAAGGCCATCTAGACCAACCATTGTTCATTTCTTGGCCTCTCCAATCTCATAAAGGACCTCAAAGGGTATCTACTCCCAACTCCTTCTTCTTCTTGACCTCTTCAGGGACTCCGAAGGCCATCTAGACCAACCATTGTTCATTTCTTGGCCCCTCCAATCTCATAAAGGACCTCAAAGGGTATCTACTCCCAACTCCTTCTTCTTCTTGACCTCTTCAGGGACTCTGAAGGCCATCTAGACCAACCATTGTGCATTTCTTGGCCTCTCCAATCTCATAAAGGACCTCAAAGGGTATCTACTCCCAACTCCTTCTTCTTCTTGACCTCTTCAGGGACTCCGAAGGCCATCTAGACCAACCATTGTTCATTTCTTGGCCCCTCCAAATCTCATAAAGGACCTCAAAGGGTATCTACTCCCAACTCCTTCTTCTTCCTGACTTCTTCAGGGACTCTGAAGGCCATCTAGACTCACCATTGTGCATTTCTTGGCCTCTCCAATCTCATAAAGGACCTCAAAGGGTATCTACTCCCAACTCCTTCTTCTTCTTGATCTCTTCAGGGACTCAGAAGGCCATCTAGACCAACTATTGTTCATTTCTTGGCCCCTCCAATCTCATAAGGGACATCAAGGGGTATCTACTCCCAACCTCTTCTTCTTCTTGACTTCTTCAGGGACTCTGAAGGCCATTTAGAACCACCATTGTGCATTTCATGGCCTCTCCAATCTCATAAAGAACCTCAAAGGGTATCTACTCCCAACTCCTTCTTCTTCTTGACCTCTTCAGGGACTCCAAAGGCCATCTAGACCAACCATTGTGCATTTCTTGGCCTCTCCAATCTCATAAAGGACCTCAAAGGGTATCTACTCCCAACTCCTTCTTCTTCCTGACTTCTTCAGGGACTCTGAAGGCCATCTAGACTCACCATTGTGCATTTCTTGGCCTCTCCAATCTCATAAAGAACCTCAAAGGGTATCTACTCCCAACTCCTTCTTCTTCCTGACTTCTTCAGGGACTCTGAAGGCCATCTAGACTCACCATTGTGCATTTCTTGGCCTCTCCAATCTCATAAAGGACTTCAAAGGGTATCTGCTCCCAACTCCTTATTCTTCCTGACCTCTTCAGGGACTCTGAAGGCCATCTAGACCCACCATTGTGCATTTCTTGGCCTCTCCAATCTCATAAAGGACCCCAAAGGGTATCTACTCCCAACTCCTTCTTCTTCTTGACCTCTTCAGGGACTCCAAAGGCCATCTAGACCAACCATTGTGCATTTCTTTGCCTCTCCACTCTCATAAAGGACCTGAAAGGGTATCTACTCCCAACTCCTTCTTCTTCTTGATCTCTTCAGGGACTCAGAAGGCCATCTAGACCAACTATTGTTCATTTCTTGGCCCCTCCAATCTCATAAGGGACATCAAGGGGTATCTACTCCCAACCTCTTCTTCTTCTTGACTTCTTCAGGGACTCTGAAGGCCATCTAGACCCACCATTGTGCATTTCTTGGCCTCTCCAATCTCATAAAGAACCTCAAAGGGTATCTACTCCCAACTCCTTCTTCTTCTTGACCTCTTCAGGGACTCTGAAGGCCATCTAGACCAACCATTGTGTATTTCTTGGCCTCTCCAATCTCATAAAGGACCTCAAAGGGTATCTACTCCCAACTCCTTCTTCTTCTTGACCTCTTCAGGGACTCCGAAGGCCATCTAGACCAACCATTGTGTATTTCTTGGCCTCTCCAATCTCATAAAGGACCTCAAAGGGTATCTACTCCCAACCTCTTCTACTTCTTGACCTCTTCAGGGACTCCAAAGGCCATCTAGACCAACCATTGTGCATTTCTTGGCCTCTCCAATCTCATAAAGGACTTCAAAGGGTATCTACTCCCAACTCCTTCTTCTTCCTGACCTCTTCAGGGACTCCAAAGGCCATCTAGACCAACCATTGTGCATTTCTTGGCCTCTCCAATCTCATAAAGGACCTCAAAGGGTATCTACTCCCAACTCCTTCTTCTTCCTGACTACTTCAGGGACTCTGAAGGCCATCTAGACTCACCATTGTGCATTTCTTGGCCTCTCCAATCTCATAAAGGACCTCAAAGGGTATCTACTCCCAACTCCTTCTTCTTCCTGACTTCTTCAGGGACTCTGAAGGCCATCTAGACTCACCATTGTGCATTTCTTGGCCTCTCCAATCTCATAAAGGACTTCAAAGGGTATCTACTCCCAACTCCTTCTTCTTCTTGACCTCTTCAGGGACTCCGAAGGCCATCTAGATCAACCATTGTTCATTTCTTGGCCTCTCCAATCTCATAAAGGACCTCAAAGGGTATCTACTCCCAACTCCTTCTTCTTCTTGACCTCTTCAAGGACTCCGAAGGCCATCTAGTCCAATCTTTGTGCATTTCTTGGCCTCTCCAATCTCATAAAGGACCTCAAAGGGTATCTACTCCCAACTCCTTCTTCTTCTTGACCTCTTCAGGGACTCTGAAGGCCATCTAGACCAACCATTGTGCATTTCTTGGCCTCTCCAATCTCATAAAGGACTTCAAAGGGTATCTACTCCCAACTCCTTCTTCTTCCTGACTTCTTCAGGGACTCTGAAGGCCATCTAGACTCACCATTGTGCATTTCTTGGCCTCTCCAATCTCATAAAGGACTTCAAAGGGTATCTACTCCCAACTCCTTCTTCTTCTGACCTCTTCAGGGACTCTGAAGGCCATCTAGACCCACCATTGTGCATTTCTTGGCCTCTCCAATCTCATAAAGGACCCCAAAGGGTATCTACTCCCAACTCCTTCTTCTTCTTGACCTCTTCAGGGACTCCAAAGGCCATCTAGACCAACCATTGTGCATTTCTTTGCCTCTCCACTCTCATAAAGGACCTGAAAGGGTATCTACTCCCAACTCCTTCTTCTTCTTGATCTCTTCAGGGACTCAGAAGGCCATCTAGACCAACTATTGTTCATTTCTTGGCCCCTCCAATCTCATAAGGGACATCAAGGGGTATCTACTCCCAACCTCTTCTTCTTCTTGACTTCTTCAGGGACTCTGAAGGCCATCTAGACCCACCATTGTGCAATTCATGGCCTCTCCAATCTCATAAAGAACCTCAAAGGGTATCTACTCCCAACTCCTTCTTCTTCTTGAACTCTTCAGGGACTCTGAAGGCCATCTAGACCAACCTTTCTGCTTTTCTTGGCCTCTCCAATCTCATAAAGGACTTCAAAGGGTATCTACTCCCAACTCCTTCTTCTTCTTGACCTCTTCAGGGACTCCAAAGGCCATCTAGACCAACCATTGTGTATTTCTTGGCCTCTCCAATCTCATAAAGGACCTCAAAGGGTATCTACTCCCAACTCCTTCTTCTTCTTGACCTCTTCAGGGACTCCGAAGGCCATCTAGACCAACCATTGTGTATTTCTTGGCCTCTCCAATCTCATAAAGGACCTCAAAGGGTATCTACTCCCAACTCCTTCTTCTTCTTGACCTCTTCATGGACTCTGAAGGCCATCTAGACCAACCATTGTGCATTTCTTGGCCTCTCCAATCTCATAAAGGACTTCAAAGGGTATCTACTCCCAACTCCTTCTTCTTCTTGACCTCTTCAGGGACTCCAAAGGCCATCTAGACCAACCATTGTGTATTTCTTGGCCTCTCCAATCTCATAAAGGACCTCAAAGGGTATCTACTCCCAACTCCTTCTTCTTCTTGACCTCTTCATGGACTCCGAAGGCCATCTAGACCAACCATTGTTCATTTCTTGGCCTCTCCAATCTCATAGAGGACCTCAAAGGGTATCTACTCCCAACGCCTTCTTCTTCTTGACCTCTTCAGGGACTCCGAAGGCCATCTAGACCAACCATTGTTCATTTCTTGGCCCCTCCAATCTCATAAAGGACCTCAAAGGGTATCTACTCCCAACTCCTTCTTCTTCCTGACTTCTTCAGGGACTCTGAAGGCCATCTAGACTCACCATTGTGCATTTCTTGGCCTCTCCAATCTCATAAAGGACTTCAAAGGGTATCTACTCCCAACTCCTTCTTCTTCCTGACCTCTTCAGGGACTCCAAAGGCCATCTAGACTAACCATTGTTCATTTCTTGGCCTCTCCAATCTCATAAAGGACCTCAAAGGGTATCTACTCCCAACTCCTTCTTCTTCTTGACCTCTTCAGGGACTCCGAAGGCCATCTAGACCAACCATTGTTCATTTCTTGGCCTCTCCAATCTCATAAAGGACCTCAAAGGGTATCTACTCCCAACTCCTTCTTCTTCCTGACTTCTTCAGGGACTCTGAAGGCCATCTAGACTCACCATTGTGCATTTCTTGGCCTCTCCAATCTCATAAAGGACTTCAAAGGGTATCTACTCCCAACTCCTTCTTCTTCCTGACTTCTTCAGGGACTCTGAAGGCCATCTAGACCCACCATTGTGCATTTCTTGGCCTCTCCAATCTCATAAAGAACCTCAAAGGGTATCTACTCCCAACTCCTTCTTCTTCTTGACCTCTTCAGGGACTCTGAAGGCCATCTAGACCAACCATTGTGCATTTCTTGGCCTCTCCAATCTCATAAAGGACCTCAAAGGGTATCTACTCCCAACTCCTTCTTCTTCTTGACCTCTTCAGGGACTCCAAAGGCCATCTAGACCAACCATTGTGCATTTCTTTGCCTCTCCACTCTCATAAAGGACCTGAAAGGGTATCTACTCCCAACTCCTTCTTCTTCTTGATCTCTTCAGGGACTCAGAAGGCCATCTAGACCAACTATTGTTCATTTCTTGGCCCCTCCAATCTCATAAGGGACATCAAGGGGTATCTACTCCCAACCTCTTCTTCTTCTTGACTTCTTCAGGGACTCTGAAGGCCATTTAGAACCACCATTGTGCATTTCATGGCCTCTCCAATCTCATAAAGAACCTCAAAGGGTATCTACTCCCAACTCCTTCTTCTTCTTGACCTCTTCAGGGACTCTGAAGGCCATCTAGACCAACCTTTCTGCTTTTCTTGGCCTCTCCAATCTCATAAAGAACCTCAAAGGGTATCTACTCCCAACTCCTTCTTCTTCTTGACCTCTTCAGGGACTCCGAAGGCCATCTAGACCAACCATTGTGTATTTCTTGGCCTCTCCAATCTCATAAAGGACCTCAAAGGGTATCTACTCCCAACTCCTTCTTCTTCTTGACCTCTTCAGGGACTCTGAAGGCCATCTAGACCAACCATTGTGCATTTCTTGGCCTCTCCAATCTCATAAAGGACTCAAAGGGTATCTACTCCCAACTCCTTCTTCTTCTTGACCTCTTCAGGGACTCCAAAGGCCATCTAGACCAACCATTGTGTATTTCTTGGCCTCTCCAATCTCATAAAGGACCTCAAAGGGTATCTACTCCCAACTCCTTCTTCTTCTTGACCTCTTCATGGACTCCGAAGGCCATCTAGACCAACCATTGTTCATTTCTTGGCCTCTCCAATCTCATAGAGGACCTCAAAGGGTATCTACTCCCAACGCCTTCTTCTTCTTGACCTCTTCAGGGACTCCGAAGGCCATCTAGACCAACCATTGTTCATTTCTTGGCCCCTCCAATCTCATAAAGGACCTCAAAGGGTATCTACTCCCAACTCCTTCTTCTTCCTGACTTCTTCAGGGACTCTGAAGGCCATCTAGACTCACCATTGTGCATTTCTTGGCCTCTCCAATCTCATAAAGGACTTCAAAGGGTATCTACTCCCAACTCCTTCTTCTTCTTGACCTCTTCAGGGACTCCAAAGGCCATCTAGACCACCATTGTGCATTTCTTGGCCTCTCCAATCTCATAAAGGACCCCAAAGGGTATCTACTCCCAACTCCTTCTTCTTCTTGACCTCTTCAGGGACTCCAAAGGCCATCTAGACCAACCATTGTGCATTTCTTTGCCTCTCCACTCTCATAAAGGACAAAGGGTATCTACTCCCAACTCCTTCTTCTTCTTGACCTCTTCAGGGACTCCAAAGGCCATCTAGACCAACCATTGTGCATTTCTTGGCCTCTCCAATCTCATAAAGGACCTCAAAGGGTATCTACTCCCAACTCCTTCTTCTTCCTGACTTCTTCAGGGACTCTGAAGGCCATCTAGACTCACCATTGTGCATTTCTTGGCCTCTCCAATCTCATAAAGGACCTCAAAGGGTATCTACTCCCAACTCCTTCTTCTTCTTGACCTCTTCAGGGACTCCAAAGGCCATCTAGGCCAATCATTGTGCATTTCTTTGCCTCTCCACTCTCATAAAGGACCTGAAAGGGTATCTACTCCCAACTCCTTCTTCTTCTTGATCTCTTCAGGGACTCAGAAGGCCATCTAGACCAACTATTGTTCATTTCTTGGCCCCTCCAATCTCATAAGGGACATCAAGGGGTATCTACTCCCAACCTCTTCTTCTTCTTGACTTCTTCAGGGACTCTGAAGGCCATTTAGAACCACCATTGTGCATTTCATGGCCTCTCCAATCTCATAAAGAACCTCAAAGGGTATCTACTCCCAACTCCTTCTTCTTCTTGACCTCTTCAGGGACTCTGAAGGCCATCTAGACCAACCTTTCTGCATTTCTTGGCCTCTCCAATCTCATAAAGGACTTCAAAGGGTATCTACTCCCAACTCCTTCTTCTTCTTGACCTCTTCAGGGACTCCAAAGGCCATCTAGACCAACCATTGTTCATTTCTTGGCCTCTCCAATCTCATAAAGGACCGCAAAGGGTATCTACTCCCAACCCTTCTTCTTCTTGACCTCTTCAGGGACTCCGAAGGCCATCTAGACCAACCATTGTTCATTTCTTGGCCCCTCCAATCTCATAAAGGACCTCAAAGGGTATCTACTCCCAACTCCTTCTTCTTCCTGACTTCTTCAGGGACTCTGAAGGCCATCTAGACTCACCATTGTGCATTTCTTGGCCTCTCCAATCTCATAAAGGACTTCAAAGGGTATCTACTCCCAACTCCTTCTTCTTCTTGACCTCTTCAGGGACTCCAAAGGCCATCTAGACCCACCATTGTGCATTTCTTGGCCTCTCCAATCTCATAAAGGACCCCAAAGGGTATCTACTCCCAACTCCTTCTTCTTCTTGACCTCTTCAGGGACTCCAAAGGCCATCTAGACCAACCATTGTGCATTTCTTTGCCTCTCCACTCTCATAAAGGACCTGAAAGGGTATCTACTCCCAACTCCTTCTTCTTCTTGATCTCTTCAGGGACTCAGAAGGCCATCTAGACCAACTATTGTTCATTTCTTGGCCCCTCCAATCTCATAAGGGACATCAAGGGGTATCTACTCCCAACCTCTTCTTCTTCTTGACTTCTTCAGGGACTCTGAAGGCCATTTAGAACCACCATTGTGCATTTCATGGCCTCTCCAATCTCATAAAGAACCTCAAAGGGTATCTACTCCCAACTCCTTCTTCTTCTTGACCTCTTCAGGGACTCTGAAGGCCATCTAGACCAACCTTTCTGCATTTCTTGGCCTCTCCAATCTCATAAAGGACTTCAAAGGGTATCTACTCCCAACTCCTTCTTCTTCTTGACCTCTTCAGGGACTCCAAAGGCCATCTAGACCAACCATTGTGTATTTCTTGGCCTCTCCAATCTCATAAAGGACCTCAAAGGGTATCTACTCCCAACTCCTTCTTCTTCTTGACCTCTTCAGGGACTCCGAAGGCCATCTAGACCAACCATTGTTCATTTCTTGGCCCCTCCAATCTCATAAAGGACCTCAAAGGGTATCTACTCCCAACTCCTTCTTCTTCCTGACTTCTTCAGGGACTCTGAAGGCCATCTAGACTCACCATTGTGCATTTCTTGGCCTCTCCAATCTCATAAAGGACTTCAAAGGGTATCTACTCCCAACTCCTTCTTCTTCTTGACCTCTTCAGGGACTCCGAAGGCCATCTAGACCAACCATTGTTCATTTCTTGGCCTCTCCAATCTCATAAAGGACCTCAAAGGGTATCTACTCCCAACTCCTTCTTCTTCTTGACCTCTACATGGACTCCGAAGGCCATCTAGATCAACCATTGTTCATTTCTTGGCCTCTCCAATCTCATAGAGGACCTCAAAGGGTATCTACTCCCAACGCCTTCTTCTTCTTGATCTCTTCAGGGACTCCAAAGGCCATCTAGACCAACCATTGTGCATTTCTTGGCCTCTCCAATCTCATAAAGGACCTCAAAGGGTATCTACTCCCAACTCCTTCTTTTTCTTGACCTCTTCAGGGACTCCGAAGGCCATCTAGACCAACCATTGTTCATTTCTTGCCCTCTCCAATCTCATAAAGGACCTCAAAGGTTATCTACTCCCAACTCCTTCTTCTTCTTGACCTCTTCAGGGACTCCAAAGGCCATGTTGACCAGCCATTGTGCATTTCTTGTCTTCTCCAAACTCTTAAGGGGCCTCAACCTCTTCTACTTCTTGGCTTCTTCAGGGACTCCAAGGGGCATCTAGTCCGACCTTTGTGCTTTTCTTGGCCTCTGCAATATCATAAGGGACCTCAAGGGGTATCTAGTCCCTACCCCTTCTACTTCTTGACCTCTTCAGGAACTCCAAAGGCCATGTAGTCCAAACTGGTGCATTTCTTGGCCTCTCCAATCTCATAAAGGACCTCAAAGGGTATCTACTCCCAACTCCTTCTTCTTCTTGACCTCTTCACGGACTCCGAAGGCCATCTTGACCAACCAATGTGCTTTTCTTGGCCTCTCCAATCTCATAAAGGACCTCAAAGGGTATCTACTCCCAACTTCTCCTCCTTCTTGACCTCTTCGGAGACTCTGAAGGCCATCTAGACCAACCTTTGTGTATTTCTTGGCCTCTCCAATCTCATAAAGGACCTCAAAGGGTATCTACTCCCAACTCCTTCTTCTTCTTGACCTCTTCACGGACTCCGAAGGCCATCTTGACCAACCAATGTGCTTTTCTTGGCCTCTCCAATCTCATAAAGGACCTCAAAGGGTATCTACTCCCAACTTCTCCTCCTTCTTGACCTCTTCGGAGACTCCGAAGGCCATCTAGACCAACCTTTGTGTATTTCTTGGCCTCTCCAATCTCATAAAGGACCTCAAAGGGTATCTACTCCCAACTCCTTCTTCTTCTTGACCTCTTCAAGGACTCCGAAGGCCATCTAGTCCAATCTTTGTGCATTTCTTGGCCTCTCCAATCTCATAAGGGACCTCAAGAGTCTATCTCGTCCAACCCTTACACTTATATTGACCTCTCCAAACCCTTAAGGGATCTCAAGGAGAATCTACTCCCAACACCTTCCATTTCTTGACTGTTCAGGAACTCCAAAGGCCATGTAGTCCAACCTGGTGCATTTCATGGCCTATCTAATCTCATAAGAGACCCCAAGAGTCTATCTAGTCCAACCCCTTTACATTTATTGGCCACCCCAGACTCTTAAGGGACCTAAAGGGGTATCTAGTCCCAACCCCTTCTATTTCTTGACCTCTTCAGGAACTCCAAAGGCCATCTAGTGGTTCGCAACCTGGGGTCCCCAGATGTTTTTGGCCTACAACTCCCAGAAATCCCATCCAGATTACCAGCTGTTAGGATTTCTGGGAGTTGTAGGCCAAAAACATCTGGGGACCCCAGGTTGAGAACCACTAATCTAGTCCAACCACTAATCTAGTCCAACCTCTAGTGAAACAGCAAATAATAAAAACTTTGAAAATTCGCCAAAAATCTGTGTATAAGTCAAACATTCTGAAATTTGGCAAGCTAACAGTGGTAGATGTGTTCTGCCATTGTACCAAGTTTCACCTCAATACCTTTAAAAACGAGGGAGATAGGAGACCCTCAAGTTTCCCCACTGGCGCGAACGCCATTTACGAAGATTACGAAGATTCGGAAGTTCCGTCAAGTTCCGAAGTATTCACCAACCAAAATTCGGAATGACTTTAGAAACAAAACGCCAGGAGTTTTGAACCATTTTTTTAATCGCACATACCTAGTAACAATCCCCTAAGAGGAAACGCACACATACCTGCGCATGCATGTCCAATGACGCGCATTTGCACACTCGCTTTTGTGTGTCAAACAGAGGGGAAGCCAACCTTTTTGGCCGCCGGCGGTTTCCGCATCTCCTTCCTTGGGAACCGCTCTCGGATTCGGTTCCAGCTGTCAAAACCCCGGGTCAATATATGTTAATGCGCCTTTGAAACTCCCCAGCGCTGGGAGTCCCTTCTGAGGCCGCCTAAGACCTCCGTAATTCACCACTATTCTACAAGGAAAGAAGAAGGAGAGGGAAAATATATATGCGAATAGAGAGGGAGAGGGAGGGAAAGCCCTGCTCACGTTATACATGAAGGCTAAGTTTCATAGCAAATATGGAGGTGCTCAGGGGAAATGGGCTCTTACTCTTCATCATCGTCAACAACATACTCTTTGTCTTCTTTCTCCCCCTCTTCTTCCTCCTCCTCTCCTTTTCCTCATCCTCTTTTACTTTCTCTTCTTCGTCTTCCTCTTCTTACACTTCGTCTTCTTCCTCTTTATCTTCTCTTCCTCCTCTTTTTCTTCCTCTTCCTTTCCTCTTCCTCCTCCTCTTCTTCTTTTGCTTCCTCCTCTTCTTTCCTCTTTCTCTTCTTCCTTTCCTTTTCCTCCTCCTCTTTCTCTTCCTCCTCTTCTTTCACTTTGCCTTCCTCCTCTTTATCTTATCCTTCTCTCTTTCCTTTCTTCCTCCTCCTTTTCTTCCTCTCCTCCTCCTCCTCCTCCTCCTCCTCTTTTTCTTCCTCATCTTTCTTCTCTTCTCCTCTTCTTTCTCTTCTCTTCATCTTCTTCTTTCTCTTCTTCCTCCTTCCCTTCTTAAAGAGACTTCTTCCTCTTTATCTTCCTCCTCCTCTTCTCCTTCCTCTGTTTCCTCCTTTTCTTTTCCTCTTCCTCCTCTTTCTTCCTCTTCCTTTTCCTCCCCCTTCTTTTTCTTATTCCTTTCTTTTTCTCCTCCCTCCTCTCTCTTTTCCTGCTTCCTTTTCGTTTTCTTCCTCTTTTTTCTCTTCCTTTTCCTCCTCCTCTTCTTCTTCTCCTCTTCCTCTTTATCTTTCTCCTCCTTTTCTTCCTCTCCTTTTCTCCTCTTTCCTTTCCTCTTCCTCTTCCTTCCTTTTCTTCCTCTTCCTCCTCCCCTCCTCCTCCTCTTCCTCTCCTTTTCTTCCTCTCCTCTTTCTTTCTCCTCTTCCATTTCTTCCTCCTCCTCTTCTTTCACTTCCTCTTCTTCCTCTTCTTCCTCTTCTTTCTAATGTTCTTTCTTCTCTTTTTCCTCTCTCCCTCCTTTTCTTCCTCTTCTTTCTCCTCTTCCTCTTTATCTTCTTCCTCCTTTTTCTCCTCATTTTTCTCTTCTTTTCCTCTTCTTCCTCTTCCTCCTCTCCACCTCTACTCCTTTTCCTCCTCCTCTTCTTCTTTTTGTTCCTGTTCCTCTTCCACTTCTTCCTCTTCTTTCACTTCATCTTCTTCCTCTTCTTCCTAATCTTCTTTCTTCCCCTTTTCCTCTCTTCCTCTTTCTTTTCTTCCTCTTCTTTTCCTCTTCTTATTTTTCTCTCTTCTTCCTCCTATTGCTGTTCTATTCCTCCTCCTCATCCTCTTTTTTTCTGTTCTTCCTCTTCTACTTCTTCCTCCTTTTCTTCGTCTCCTTTTCCTCCTAGTCATCTTACTCCTCTCCTCCTCCTCCTCTTCTTCCTCCTCTTTTTCCTTTGACTTCCTCCTTCCTTCCTTCCTTGTTTTTCCTTTTCTCTCTTTACTTTTCCTTCCTCCCGTTCTGTGTTGTTTTCCACCCATGCACCACGAAGCACATTGTGGAAGGAGCGCCTGGCTTTCCATTTAGGCCTTTTGCGCGCCTACCTGGCGCTGCTGTCGCTTTGCATTTCACTGCTGGATGCGCAGAGCCGCACTGCTTCCACCTGGATGCTTCAAGCGCCAAGAGCAGCACCAGGAACGCACCTGGAAGATGGAGATGCAACCGGACGGGCGCCGCGCTCCTCAGGGAAGGTGTGGTGCCGCCGCTAGCCATCGAGCCGTATTTACTCCGTTCATACCCCTCGGGAGACGTAGAGCGGAAGGACAGCAGCGGGGAAAAAATCAGCAAAAAGGTTTATGCCAGGCATGGGCAAACATCATCCCTCCAGGTGTTTTGGACTTCAACTCCCACAATTGTTATTTTATCATTTATTATTGCATTTTTAGAATTATTATTATTATTATTTGAAACACAACAAGATGAGTACACAGCAAACAAGGACTGTGTGATGTATCGGCAAATAATGCGTGCAGATCCCAGTAAGGCGACCTTCTGCAGCTGGCAGGTGGTAATTTGGTCAGCGCCGATTGTTTTTAAGTGCAGGCCAAGGTCTTGAGGCACTGCACCTAGTGTGCTGATCACCACTGGGACCACCTTGACTGGCTTGTGCCAGAGTCTTTGCAGATTATTATTATTATTATTATTATTATTATTATTATTATTATTATTGGAAATACAACAAGATGAGTCCACAGCAAACAAGATCACTCTGCTGGCTGTTGTATTGGATCACACGTCGGATGCTTCCCAAGTGTCTAGGACTGTGTGATGTATCGGCGAATAATGCGTGCAGATCCCAGTAAGGTGGCCTTTTGCAGCTGGCAGATGGTCATTTTGTCAGCTCCGATTGTGTTTAAGTGCAGGCCAAGGTCTTGAGGCACTGCACCCACTGTGCCGATCACCACTGGGACCACCTTGACTGGCTTGTGCCAGAGTCTTTGCAGTTCGATCTTTAAATCCTCATGTCAGCTTTTCCAGTTCTTCCTCTTCAATCCTGCTGTCACCTGAGATCGCAACATCGACAATCCATACTTTGTTTTTTCCACAGTTGTGAGGTCAGGAGTCTTGTCATAGAATCCTAGAATCAAAGAGTTGGAAAAGACCTCCTGGGCCATCATCCAGTCCAACCCCATTCTGCCAAGAAGCAGGAATATTGCATTCAAATCACCCCCGACAGATGGCCATCCAGCCCCTGTTTAAAAGCTTCCAAAGAAGGAGCCTCCACCACACTCCCTCTGGGGCAGAGAGTTCCACTGCTGAACGGCTCTCACAGTCAGGAAGTTCTTCCTCGTGTTCAGGTGGAATCTCCTCTCTTGTAGTTTGATGCCATGGCTCCCTTGCGTCCTAGTCTCCAGTGAAGCAGAAAGGAAGCTTGCTCCCTCCTCCTCCCTGTGGCTTCCTCTCACATATTTATACATGGCCCTCATCATATCCCCTCTCAGCCTTCTCTACTTCAGGCTAAACATGCCCAGCTCCTTAAGCCGCTCCTCATAGGGCTTGTTCTCCAGACCCTTGATCATTTTAGTGCTCCAAAACAATTTGTCTGTCTGAATACGGAAGTCCCACAGTAGTCTTCTTTCTTTTTTATTATTATTTTGATTTTTTACATTATTTTTGCCATTATTATGAAGAATATTTTTTCATTATTTTGATTTTTTACATTATTTTTGTAATTATTTTGAGAAATATAATATCGAGGTGCGGTTCCCACTGTGTCCACACGATGGCAGCAGAGAGGCGCCTCCACGGCTCAAGGGCGCGCTTCCCTCTCTGGCCACTGGATGGCAGCAAAGGATTAAAAATCAGCCTCTCCAGGCAAGTGCAAATATTCCTGTGTCCGCAAGAGGGCGGCAAAGGGACGGCGATTAGGGCTTCACCTGCCCTATCATTCATCTATCATTGAGCCATAGAGATTAATAATAATAATAATAATAATAATAATAATAATAATAATAATAATAATAATAATAATAGTAATAATCCTGGGAGCTGAAGTTTTGCCTTTGGCCTCCTCTGACATTGGGGCCATTAAATAACCACGAAAATATTTCATATTTTTAAATTATTATTTTGATTTTTCCATTATTGTTTATTATTTCAGAGAATATTTTTATGATTATTTTAGGTTTTTTTACATTATTTTCAGGGATTATTTCGGGGAATATTTATGATGATGATGATGATGATTTTTTACAATATTTTCGGCAATTATTTCCGAGAATATTTTTTAGCTTGATTTTCTTAACAATATTTTTGGCAATTATTTATGAGTATATTATTATTTTGATTTTTTTACATTATTTTTGGGATTATTTTGGAAAATATTTATTATTATTATTATTATGATTTTTTACATTATTTTTGGGATTATTTTGGAGAATATTTATTATTATTATTATTATTTAACATTATTTTCAGGGATTATTTTGGGGAATATTTATTATTATTATTATTATTATTATTATTATTAACAATATTTTCAGCAATTATTTCCGAGAATATTTTTAAGCTTGATTTTCTTTACAATATTTTTGGCAATTATTTTTGAGAATAATATTATTTTGATTTTTTACATTATTTTTGGGATTATTTTAGAGAATATTTATTATTATTATTATTTTGATTTTTTACATTATTTTTGGGATTATTTTGGAGAATATTTATTTTTATTATTGTTTTGAATTTTTATATTATTTTTGGCGATTATTTTGAGGAATATTTATTATTATTATTCTGGATTTTTACATTATTTTTGGCAATTATTTTGAGGAACATTTACTATTATTATTATTTTGAGTTTCAGGGATTCTTTTCGGGGATCATTTTGGGGAATATTTTAAATATTATTTTGATTTTTAACATTACTTTTGGCAAATATTTTGGGGAATAAATATAATAATTATTATTATGATTTTTTACATTATTTCCGGGGATTATTTGAGAGAATATCTTAAACATTATTTTGATTTTTTACATTTTCAGCTATTATTTTGAGGAACATTTACTATTATTCAGTTCTTGTGGGTTTTTTCGGGCTATAGAGCCATGTTCTAGAGGAATTTCTCCTGACGTTTCGCCTGCATCTATGGCAAGCATCCTCAGAGGTAGAGGTCTGTTGGAATTAGGACAATGGGTTTATATATCTGTGGAATGGCTGGGGTGGGGCAAGGAGCTCTTCCCTGCTGCAATTAGGTGTGAATGTTTAGCTGATCACCTTCATTAGCATTTGAAGGCCTGCCTGAACCTGGGAAAATCTGTTGCTGGGAGGTGTTAATCTGTGCCTGGTTTTTTCCTCTCTGTTGTTTAGCTGTTATAATTTTAGAGTTTTTTAATACTGGTAGCCAGATTTTGTTCATTTTCATGGTCTCTTCCTTTCTGTTGAAATTGTCCACATGCTGGTGGATTTCAATGGCTTCTCTGTGTAGTCTGACATGGTGGTTGTTGGTGTGGTCCAGCATTTCTGTGTTCTCAAATAATATGCTGTGTCCAGGCTGGTTCATCAGGTGCTCTGCTATGGCTGACTTCTCTGGTTGAAGTATTCTGCAGTGCCTTTCATGTTCCTTGATTCGTGTTTGGGCAATGCTGCGTTTGGTGGTCCCTATGTAGACTTGTCCACAGCTGCATGGTATACGGTAGACTCCTGCAGAGGTGAGAGGATCCCTCTTGTCCTTTGCTGAACGTAGCATTTGTTGGATTTTCTTGTGGGGTCTTTGTAGATTGTTTGTATGTTGTGTTTCCTCATCAGCTTCCCTATGCGGTCAGTGGTTCCCTTGATGTATGGCAAGAACACTTTTCCTCTGGGTGGATCTTGACTCTCGTGGCTTGTTCTTGGTCTTGCAGCTCTTCTGATGTCTGAGGTGGAGTCTCCATTGGCCTGGAGAGCCCAGTTGAGGTGGTTCAGTTCATCTTGGAGGAGGTGGGCTTCGCAGATTCTTTTTGCACGGTCTGCCAAGGCTTTAATGGTGCTTCTTTTGACTTGGGTGATGGTTGGAGTTTTTATGTAGATATCTATCTGTGTGTGTGGGTTTTCTGTAGACGGTGTGACCCAATTGTTGATCTGGTTTGCGGATGACTAGGACATCTAGAAAAGGCAATCTTCCTTCATTTTCTTTTTCCATGGTGAACTGGATGTTTGGGTGGATGCTGTTGAGATGGTCCAGGAACCTGTTGAGTTCTTCTTCTCCATGGCTCCAAATGGTGAAGGTGTCATCCACATATCTGAACCATATCGTGGGCTTTTTTGTGGCTGTTTTCTGGGCCTGTAGAAAGTTAGAATGACTGGGTGAGAGGGCTCCCATAGCTATCATGTTTCTGTTGTAGAATTCAGCGCCACGAAGTTAAATCGGTTGAGGCACGGTAAACATGAGCGTTAGTATTCTTTGCACTTGGTTCTGTGAGGCGGTTCTGGGTGCTACGGGACCATGGTACAAGCTTGATTTTCTTTACAATATTTTTGGCAATTATTTTTGAGAATAATATTATTTTGATTTTTTACATTATTTTTGGGATTATTTTAGAGAATATTTATTATTATTATTATTTTGATTTTTTACATTATTTTTGGGATTATTTTGGAGAATATTTATTTTTATTATTGTTTTGAATTTTTATATTATTTTTGGCGATTATTTTGGGAAATATTTATTATTATTATTTTGGATTTTTACATTATTTTTGGCGATTATTTTGAGGAATATTTATTATTATTATTATGGATTTTTACATTATTTTTGGCAATTATTTTGAGGAACATTTACTATTATTATTATTTTGAGTTTCAGGGATTCTTTTCGGGGATTATTTTGGGGAATATTTTAAATATTATTTTGATTTTTAACATTACTTTTGGCAAATATTTTGGGGAATAAATATAATAATTATTATTATGATTTTTTACATTATTTCCGGGGATTATTTGAGAGAATATCTTAAACATTATTTTGATTTTTTACATTTTCAGCTATTATTTTGAGGAACATTTACTATTATTATTATTTTGATTTTCCAGGGATTCTTTTCGGGGATTATTTTGGGGAATATTTTAAACATTTATTTTGATTTTTAACATTACTTTTGGCTAATATTTTGGGGAAGAAATATAATAATTATTATGATTTTTTACATTATTTTCGGGGATTATTTGGGAGAATATTTTAAACATTTATTTTGATTTTTAACATTACTTTTGGCAAATATTTTGGGGAAGAAATATAATAATTATTATGATTTTTTACATTATTTTCGGGGATTATTTGGGAGAATATTATTATTATTTTGATTTTTTTACATTATTTTTACATTATTTTGAGAAATATAATATCGAGGTGCGGTTCTCACTCCGTCCACAGGATGGCGGCAGAGAGGCGCCTCCACGGCTCAAGGGCGCATTTCCCTGTCTGGCCACTGGATGGCAGCAAAGTGTTACAAATCAGCCTCTCGAGGCAAGTGCAAATATTCCTGTGTCCGCAAGAGGGCGGCAAAGGGACAGCCATTATTTTAAAGGTTGTTGCAGCGCCAGCCAGCCAGCAGGGGGCGCCCCGTGACGTCACTTCGAACCAAATCACGTTATCCAATCAGCAGCTGAGGCCAATAAAGCGTGGGAACAGGCGCAGGTGCCAAAGAAGCCGCGGTGCGCATGCGCGCGCTTTCCCGCTCGTTATGCTCACTCGAAGCAGTGGCCACGCTCCTTTCTATGATTGGCAGTCCACCCGTCCAATAGGAAGCGCGGAGGAGGACGTTTGGGCGGGAAGAAGGCTAAGAAGCTGTCAGCAACTGCGCATGTGTGCGTTTTCACTCCCGACACCTTTTTCGCTAACCAATGGCCGCGCGCCTTTCTATGATTGGCAGGTCGGCCGGCCAATGGGAGACTTGGAGTGCTTTCTGAGGCAATAGCGAGGTGAAACTTGAATAAGTACAAGTTAGGACGAGGATAGACTTGGATTTCTGTGTTTAGAGTTAAGATAGAGAGATAAAATGTCTTCCTGTGAGGAAAAGGTGGAGATATTGTGAAAACAAGACAGGTGAGGAACAAGGCAGAAAAACAACTGGAAATAGGTGTAAATATATATATACAATATATATATATTTGGTGCCTCAAAGTAAATGTTTTTCAGTAAATTTAATTTAATAATATAATATGTAATAATATAATATAATATTAATATTATAATACTAAGAATAATTAATATTATAATACTAAGAAAAGTAGAAATGTGAAGAAAAATAGAGAAAAACACCTGGAAATAGGTGTATATATATATATACAAAATATATATATTTGGTATCTCAAAGTAAATGTTTTTCAGGAAGGGAAAGAATGGAAATGGATTTGTCATAATTATTTAATTATACTGATGTTGGCACGTTGGCAATAATGATAAAATATTAATAAATAATATATTAATATTAAGTATTTATATTAATATAATAAATAATATATAAGTATACCTGGAAATAGGATATGTTTGAGAAAGATACATTATTATTATTATTATTATTATATTATATCTCTCTTTATTTTTTTATTTATTATACGCTTGTATACCGCTAATATCTCAGCCTAAGTCGGCGACTCATTGCGGTTTACAACAATTAAAAAACAGTATTCAATTTAAAACATAAAACACATATACAATACAAATTATTGGGCCACCAATAATAATCCCATGCATCTCGTAACTAAAATCACAGTCCAAAATTCGTCGTCCATGATTACCAGTCCTTTAGTCATCAATATACATTGCAACGGATTAACCGAATGCTTGTTTAAACATCCATGTTTTTAATCTCTTCCGAAACACCATCAGCGAGGAGGCTGATCGTACCTCTATAGGGAGGGTGTTCCAAAGCCGAGGGGCCACCACAGAAAAGGCCCTGTCTCTCGTTCCCGCCAGCCGCACTTGGGAAGCCGGTGGGATAGAGAGCAGGGACTCTCCAGAAGATCTTAGGGTCCTGGTGGGCTGATAGGCTGAGATACGTTCGGATAGATAAGTTGGGCCAGAACCGTTTAGGGCTTTAAAGGCCAACGCCAGCACTTTGAATTGAGCCCGGTAGCATATCAGCAGCCAGTGGAGCTGGTGCAGCAGAGGAGTTGTGCTCCCTGCGCCCCGCTCCTGTTAGTATCATGGCTGCCGCCCGTTGGACTAATTGGAGCTTCCGGGCTGTCTTCAAAGGCAACCCCACGTAGAGAGCGTTGCAGTAGTCAAGGCGGGATGTAACCAGAGCGTGGACTACTGTGGCTAAGTCAGACTTCCCAAGGTACGGTCGCAGTTGGCGCACAAGTTTTAACTGTGCGAAAGCTCCCCTGGTCACCGCCGAAACCTGGGGTTCCAGGCTCAGCGATGAGTCCAGGATCACACCCAAACTGCGAACCTGCGTCTTCAGGGGGAGTGCGACCCCATCCAACACAGGCTGTAACCCTATACCCTGTTTGGCCTTACGACTGACCAGGAGTACCTCTGTCTTGTCTGGATTCAATTTCAATTTGTTCGCCCCCATCCAGACCGTCACAGCGGCCAAGCACCGGTTCAGGACCTCGACAGCCTCCTTAGTAGCAGGTGGGAAGGAGTGACAGAGTTGGACATCATCTGCGTACAGATGACATCGTACTCCGAAACTCCGGATGATCTCTCCCAGCGGCTTCATGTAGATGTTGAATAACATGGGAGACAGTATTGAACCCTGAGGAACCCCACAAGATAACGGTTGTGGGGTAGAACAGGTGTCTCCCAATAACACCTTCTGAGAGCGACCCTCTAGGAAGGAGCGGAGCCACTGCAAGACAGTACCTCCAAGACCCATTCCCGCGAGGCGTCCCAGAAGGATACCGTGGTCGACGGTATCAAAGGCCAGCAGCACCAACAGGGACACACTCCCCCTGTCGAGCTCCCGGCACAGATCATCGACTAAGGCGACCAAGGCTGTCTCGGTACCATGCCCCGGCCTAAAGCCAGACTGTGCCGGATCCAGATAATCCGTGTTTACCAAGAATGCCTGGAGTTGTGAGGCCACCACACGTTCCATGACTTTGCCCAAAAAGGGGAGATTGGAAACAGGCCGATAGTTGACGAATTGAGTGGGGTCCAGTGATGGTTTCTTCAACAGCGGTTTTATCACAGCTTGCTTTAAGCTGGCTGGAATTTTGCCCTCCCGAAGGGAGGCATTAACCACCACCTTCACCCACTCGGCCAATTCCCCTCTGGCCTCCTTCAGAAGCCAGGATGGGCAGGGGTCTAGGATGCATGTGGTAGCTCTCATTCCTCCAAGCACCTTGTCCACATCCTCGGATTGAACCAATTGAAATGAATCCATCAAAACCGGACAAGCAGATGCTCGTGTTACATCCTCAGATACTGCCGTTAATATGGTATCCAGTCCAGAGCGGATCAAAGCGATTATTATATTAATATTGTAATAGTAAGAAAAGAAGAAATGTAAAGAAGAATAGAGAAAAACACCTGGAAATAGGATATGTGTGAGAAAGGTACATTATTAATAATATATTATACTAATATAATATATTAATATATTACTATTATATTATATTAATATTATAATTCTAGGAAAAGAAGAAATGTGAAGAAAAATAGAGAAAAATACCTGGAAATAGCATATGTGTGACAAAGATACGTTATTATTAATATATTATACTAATATAATATTACATTAATATATTAATATATAATTTTAATATATTAATATAATAATATAATATTAATATAATACTAAAAAGAAGAAATGTGAAGAAAAATACTTGGAAATAGAATATGTGAGAGAAAGATACATTATTATTATTATTATTATACTAATATAATATTACTTTATTATATTATATTAATATTGTAATAGTAAGAAAAGAAGAAATGTAAAGAAGAATAGAGAAAAACACCTGGAAATAGGATATGTGTGAGAAAGGTACATTATTAATAATATATTATACTAATATAATATATTAATATATTACTATTATATTATATTAATATTATAATTCTAGGAAAAGAAGAAATGTGAAGAAAAAGAGAGAAAAATACCTGGAAATAGGATATGTGTGAGAAAGATACATTATTATTATTAATATATTATACTAATATAATAATACATTGATATATGAATATATAATTTTATTAATATAATTATATAATATTAATATTATAATACTAAAAAGCTGCAAAGTCAATCAGTGAGGGTATCTCACTACCTCTGAGGATGCTAGCCATAGATGTAGGTGAAACATCAGGAGAGAATGCCTCTAGACCATGGCCATATAGCCCAAAAAAAACCTACAACAACCCAGTGAGGGTATCTGCCTAGAGGTAGCCTGGCCTTTGTTGCCTGGAGGCATCTTCTATTTGGGAGGTGTCCAGACAACATACAGTAAAGGGCCAGTTGCCACCACAGTACCTTGTGGACTGTATTCTGTATGTAGTTGGGTACTACAAGCCATACATTCCTCATTCTGGACTTGTGTGTGTCAATGTTTTGCGTTGTTTCAGTTCTTGAAACAGTGTTTTTTATTTATTTATTTACGGCATTTATTTATATGTCGCCCTTCTCACCCCGAAGGGGACTCAGAGCGGCTTACAATATATATTTTCATACAATATATTATATTATTAGCATAGTACAATATCAGTATATATTACTATATTGCACTATACCATTATATTGTAATATTATTAGTAATATTACATGTAATGTAAATATATAATTAATTATAATTTGAATTATTATTACTAGTATTATATTGTATAATTATAATATTATAAATTATATGTATATACAATATACTATATCTGGAGCATTGCAGCGCACCCAAATACCTGGGAGTCATTCTGGACCGTGCTCTGACCTACAAGAAGCACTGCCTGAACATCAAGCAAAAAGTGGGTGCTAGAAACAATATCATAAGAAAGCTGACTGGCACAACCTGGGGATCACAACCAGACACAGTGAAGACATCTGCCCTTGCCTGAACATCTGCCACTGCCTGAACATCAAGCAAAAAGTGGGTGCTAGAAACAATATCATACGAAAGCTGACTGGCACAACCTGGGGATCACAACCAGACACAGTGAAGACATCTGCCCTTGCGCTATGCTACTCTGCTGCTGAGTACGCATGCCCAGTGTGGAATACATCTCACCACACTAAAACAGTGGATGTGGCTCTTAATGAGACATGCCGCATTATCACGGGGTGTCTGCGCCCTACACCACTGGAGAAATTACACTGTCTAGCCGGTATCGCACCACTTGACATCCGCCGGGAAGTAGCAGCCAATAGTGAAAGGACCAAGGCAGAGACATCTCCAGCTCATCCCCTGTTTGGGTATCAGCCAGCACGTCAACGACTTAAATCTAGAAATAGTTTTCTAAGATCTACAGAGACACTCGCTGGAACACCTCAGCAAGCAGGAGTCCAAAAGTGGCAGGCTCAAACCCAGAACCTCAACCAATGGCTGATACCAAATGAGAGACTCCCCCCTGGGCACACAGAGGACTGGGCAACTTGGAAGGCGCTGAACAGACTGCGCTCTGGCACCACGAGATGCAGAGCCAACTTTCAGAAATGGGGCTACAAAGTGGAATCCTCGACATGCGAGTGTGGAGAAGAGCAAACCACTGACCACCTGCTGCAATGCAACCTGAGCCCTGCCACATGCACAAGGGAGGACCTCCTTGCGGCAACACCAGAGGCACTCCAAGTGGCCAGAGACTGGTCAAAGGACATTTAATCCACTACCAAACTCACACATTTTGTATCTTCTCTGTTTGTTTGCTTTGTTCTGTTAGAAATGTAATATAACTGACTGGCTGCCCTGACACGAGAAATAATAAAAATAAGTAAAGACAAGATGTTTTTTGCGTCTTCTCTCACCAGAAAGGCCCTGTGACCTTCATGACCCACTGCCAGGACCATTCCAGGTGAATCGAAGAAGCCATCAAGGTAGGCACTCACCTGTTCCAACTCATGCTTGGGCAGGTCTTTTGTTCCTCTTGATTTTGGGGTTGGGTTTTTGCTTTCCCTGCCTATCACTTGTGGGGAAGGTTATTTCCAATGTATTGCATGTCTGTAGTTCAGGAGTTGCCTATGCCGATGTATTACATGTCTGTAGTTCAGGAGTTGTCTATTCCTGGTCCTAGGCATGGGATATTATACATGTTCGCGATTGTTGTGATAGACAGATTGGAAACAAATGCCATGCTTTGGATTTTGAGTGATTGTGTTTGAGATCAATGTGCCATGTTGGTGTGATGGGCTTTTCCTTCCTCGGAGCGTTTGGTGAGACAGATTCAAACTGTGTCCCCAATCCCCTTTAATACAGATTGGTATTATGGGAGAGACTAAATACAAAATATCTGGCAATGTTTTGTTCTACAGGAGCATTTCTGCGTTCCCCATTGGTAATGGTAACATTCTGTCCAGTTTGTGCTGTATCTAAATTCATTTCTCCAACCGTATTGGTGCAGCCTTTATGGGGTCCCTGCTTGCAATCCAAGCCCTCTTTATGGGATCCCTGCTGGGAGTCCTAGGCTTCTTTATGGGGTCCCTGCTGGCATTCCATTTCCAAGGTCTCTTTATGGGGTCCCTGCTTGTAATCCCAGACATTCTTTAAGGGGTATCTGCTAGCATTTTAAGCCTCTTTATGGGGTCCTTGCTTGCAACCCTAGGCCTCTTCATGGGGTCCCTTTTTGCAATCTCAGGCCTCTTCATGGGGTACCAGCTGGCATTCCTAGGCTTCCTTATGGAGTCGCTGCTGGCAGTCCTAGGCTTCCTTATGGGGTCCCCTGCTGGCATTCCATTTCCTAGGCCTCTTTATGGGGTCCCGGCTTGCAACCCTAGGCCTCTTCATGGGGTCCCTTCTTGCAATCCCAGACTTCCTCATAGGGTCCCAGCTGGCATTCCTAGGCTTTCTTATGGGGTCGCTGCTGGCAGTCCTAGGCTTCCTTATGGGGTCCCCTGCTGGCATTCCATTTCCTAGGCCTCTTTATGGGGTCCCGGCTTGCAACCCTAGGCCTCTTCATGGGGTCCCTTTTTGCAATCTCAGGCCTCTTCATGGGGTACCAGCTGGCATTCCTAGGCTTCCTTATGGGGTCGCTGCTGGCAGTCCTAGGCTTCCTTATGGGGTCCCCTGCTGGCATTCCATTTCCTAGGCCTCTTTATGGGGTCCCGGCTTGCAACCCTAGGCCTCTTCATGGGGTCCCTTTTTGCAATCTCAGGCCTCTTCATGGGGTACCAGCTGGCATTCCTAGGCTTCCTTATGGGGTCGCTGCTGGCAGTCCTAGGCTTCCTTATGGGGTCCCCTGCTGGCATTCCATTTCCTAGGCCTCTTTATGGGGTCCCGGCTTGCAACCCTAGGCCTCTTCATGGGGTCCCTTCTTGCAATCCCAGACTTCCTCATAGGGTCCCAGCTGGCATTCCTAGGCTTTCTTATGGGGTCGCTGCTGGCAGTCCTAGGCTTCCTTATGGGGTCCCCTGCTGGCATTCCATTTCCTAGGCCTCTTTATGGGGTCCCGGCTTGCAACCCTAGGCCTCTTCATGGGCTTCTGCTGGCAGTCCTAGACCTGTGGAAGGTGTCCTAAGCCCTTCCACAGCACCTGCTTACAATTAAGCATCCATCTTTGGGGCTGCTGGGAAGAAAGGCAGAGGGTCAGTGCAGTGGACCCTCTCTTGCCTGGAGGGGTGCGGCCTTTCTGCATCCTCTCTGGCCGGAAGAGTCATGCGACCTTCCTGTGTGAGCCCAGCGCCAGGACCGCTCTCATCCAAGTGAAGAAGACGTCAAAGGTAGGCACACACCTGTCCCAACTCATGCTTGGGCAGGTATTTTATTCCTTTTCCGCATTTCAGTTACTGTAGTTGCATTGATTTGTGGGGAGGGGGGGTTACTGCAACCTTTGAAAACCTATAAGTGTATTATGGGATAGTGTATGCATTTGCTTTTGTTGATGTGAATGACCATTGCCAATGCCAGGGGGAATGAGATCATTGAGCCATGGCCATTTTAAATAATAATAATACTAATAATAATAATAATAATAATAATAATAATAATAATAATTCTGGCAGTGGGTCAACCGTCCTGCTTGACCTACTGCCAGGGCCAGTCTAAAGCAGGTGAAGAAGGCATGAAAGGTAGGCACCCACCTGTTCCTACTCACGCTTGGCCTGGTATTTTACCCCATTTCCACCTTGTTGTCACTGTTGCTGCAATGTTGTTACGTTGTGTGTGTGTGTGTGTGTGTGTGTGTGTGTGTGTGTGGAGGGGGGGTGTTAATGCAAACTTTGAAATACTCTCTCATCCAGGCAAAGAAGACGTCAAAGGTAGGCACCCACCTGTTCCAACTCACGTTTGGGCAGGTATTTTATTCCTTTTCCGCATTGTGTTCCTTCTTGTTGCACGGTTGTTACATTTTGGAAGACGGGGTACTGCAAACTTGGAAAACCTATATCTGTAGTAAGGGATAGTGTATGCATTTGCTCTTGTTGATGTGAGTGGCCATTGTCAAGGGCAGTGGGAATAATAACTGTGTTGGTTCTTTTTGCATTTATATACACTACAAATGTCCCGATTTGGCAGGGACAGACCTGATGACTCCTCTGTTGTTCCACTCTGTTGTGTCATTAATACCTATATATGCAAAAATGTGCTTTATTTCATACTCTATGTCACCTGCGATCAAAGGCTGGCGTTGTTCTCCTTTGCTCTTGACCTGTGTCAATGGGAGTAGGGGTCTCCATCCTCCAACTTAGCGCCTTCCAAAGTTATCAGCCCATCTCCATCCTACATGGCTCTCTTTGGATCTTGCCTCCGCATTTTAGTTGCTTTCCAAACCTTTCGGGTCCAATGTGTAGTGTGGCTGTAGGAATGAGGTTTCAGAGCCTGTCTAAGCAGAAGATACTTCTTGTTTTTTGAATGAGTGTTTTGGGTCCGTTCTCATTCGACATCCATTAAGAAGGGTCTTTGGCAGCCTTTGTAAACATCACTGGTGTTCTTGTTGGAAGCAGTGCGTAGTGGTGCTTGGAATGGATGGGTGGCCAAAGGGCCACATGAGGTGAATGATTGTGTGGTGGTGGTATGGACTGAAATCTGGCTTCCAACTGAGAGGAGACCTCCTGGGGAGGAAAGGCAGCCCCCTTTCCTGGGGGGCTGCAGCGTTTCTGCATCTGCTGTCAGCAGAAACGCTTGTGACCTTCCTGCATGAACCCAGTGGCAGGACCACTCTCTCTCAGCCAGGCGAAGAAGACGTCAAAGGTAGGCACCCTCCTGGTCCAACTCACGTTTGGGCAGGTCTTTTATCCCTTTGTTTGCATTGTGGTCACTGTTGTTGCATTGATTTGTGTGTGGAAGGGGGGATACTGCAACCTTTGAAAACCTATATGTGTATTATGGGATAGTGTATGCATTTGGTCTTGTTGATGTGAATGACCATTGCCAGTGCCAGTGGGAATAATGACCTTGTTGGTTTTTCTACATTTATATAAGCTACAAATGTCCCAATTTGACAGGGACAGCACTGATTAATCCTGTGTTGTTCCAGGTTAGGTGCCATTCATACCTATATTGGGTAAAATTAGTGATGTTTGGGTCCTGTTTTGCCCATTTGGTGCCTTCTAACAGTTGTTGAGTGCATGATTAGAGTTGTTCAGTGTCTGTTTTTTCTTTCTTTTTGGAGCATGTTAGAGGTTGTTTGTGTCCTGTTTAGAATTGTTGTGGGCCTGTCTTGCCCTTTTGCTATCTTCCATAAATTGTTCAGGGCCCGTTTTGTACTTCTGGTTCCTGTTTAGGGCATGTTGTGCACATTTGGTGCCTTTTAAAAGTTGTTCTGGGCCTCATTAGCGTTGTTTGGGGCCTGTTTGGCCCATTTGATAGTTTTAGAGGTTTCATTTTTCCCCCCTTTTGTCATCTTTAATATCATTATTACAGCCAATGTGCCAACTTCGTCATTATTATTATTATTATTATTATTATTATTATTATTATTATTAGGTTCTTGTGGGTTTTTTCGGGCTATATAGCCATGTTCTAGAGGCATTTTCTTCTGACGTTTTGCCTGCATCTATGGCAAGCATCCTCAAAGGTAGTGAGGTCTGTTGGAATTAGGAAAATGGGTTTATATATCTGTGGAATGACTGGGGTGGGGCAAAGAGCTCTTCTCTGCTGGAGCTAGGTGTGAATGTTTTAACTGACCACCTTCATTAGCATTGAAAGGCCTGGCTGAGCCTGGGGGAATCTTTTGTTGAGAGGTGTTAAGATGTGCCTGGTTGTTTCCTCTCTGCTGTTTTGCTGTTGTAATTTTAGAGTTTTTTTTTAATACTGGTAGCCAGATTTTGTTCATTTTCATGGTCTCCTTTCTGTTGAAATTGTCCACATGCTTGTGGATTTCAGTGGCTTCTCTGTAACATGGTGGTTGTTGGAGTGGTCCAGCATTTCTGTGTTCTGAAATATTATTATGTTCCAACTTATTATTGTTGTTATTATTAGCAATGTTCCAATGTCAATATTATTATAATTCTTGGCTTTTTTGCTTTCTCTGCCCATCACTTGTGGGTCTTTTTATGGGATCCCTGCTTGCAGTCCCAGGCCTCTTTATGGGGTCCTTGCTTGCAACCCCAGGACCCTTCATGGGGTCCCTGGAGGTGGTCCTAGCCCTCTTCAAGGGGTGCTAAGCCCTTCCACACACCTGCTTACAATTAAGCATCCACCTTCCGGGCTGCTGGGAAGAAAGGCAGGGGGTCAGTGCAGTGGACTCTCTCTTACCTGGAGGGGTGCGGCCTTTCTGCATCCTCTCTGGCCGGAAGTGCCATGCAATGTTCCTGCGTGAACCCAGTGCCAGGACCACTCTCCCTCAGCCAGGTGAAGAAGACGTCAAAGGTAGGCACACACCTGTTCCAACTCATGCTTGGGCAGGTATTTTATTCTTTTTCTGCATTGTGGCCATTCTATTATTATTATTATTATTATTATTATTATTATTATTATTATATTTAGTTTAATACATACACAACATTTATAATTCCCACCACCATGAGGATAGTTTTCTTTTACATATTAATCCTTTTTGAGGTGGAACTTATAGATTAACATTCTATATAACATTTATCTCCTATTTCTTTCTTTCTTTCTTTAATATTTTTTAATTAATTATTTGACACAATCTCATATATAATCAGAAAATATATGTTCAGAAATACTGGAATATGTCTAGATCTGTATGTAGACAGCAACTTGTACAAAGTAAGTATAACATATTATACCATTCACTCGAGTTTAAGACACTTTCAAAGGAAAATCCATGCAAACTATTCCTAACTAGAACTGTGTCTATCTAGCTAACAGCAATAGTGTCATCAGCTACTCCCACCCCCATATCATATGCAAAAAATAAATGCCAATGTCGCATTGTGGTCATTCTTGTTGCACTGTTGTTACATTGTGAGGGGGGGGGTACTGCAAATTTGGAAAACCTGTATCTGTATTAAGGGATAGTGTATGCATTTGCTCTTATTGATGTAGATAGTCATTATCAAGGGCGGTGGGCATAATAATTGTGTTGGTTCTTTTTGCATTTATATACACTACAAATGTCCCGATTTGGCAGGGACAGACCTGATGAATCCTCTGTTGTTCCACTCTGTTGTGTCACCAATACCTAAATAAGCAAAAATGTGTTTTATTTCACACTCTTGTGTCACCTGCATCCAAGGGCTGGCGTTGTTCTCATTTGCTCTTGACCTGTGTCAATGGGAGTAGGGGTCTCCATCCTCCAGCTTACCACTTTCCAAAGTTATCAGCCCATCCCCATCCTACATGGCTCTCTTTGGACCTTGCCTTAGCCTTTGGTTGCTTTCCAAACCTTTCGGTTAAGGTACAGGTTGTTTCCAATGTGTAGTGAGTCTGTAGGAATGTGGGTTCAGAGCCTGTCTAAGCGGAAGATAGTTCTTGTTTGTTGAATTAGTGTTTAGAGTCTGTTCTCATGCGCTATCCACTAAGAAGGGTCTTTGGCAGCCTTTGTAAACATCACTGGTGTTCTTGTTGGAAGCAGTGCATAGTGGTGCTTAGAATGCATGGGTGGCCAAAGGTCCAGATGTGGTGAATGATCGTATGCTGGTGGTATGGACCGAAATCTGGCTACCAAGTGAGAGGAGGCCTCCATGAGAGGAAAGGCAGCCCCCTTGCTTGTGGGGCTGCAGCGTTTCTGCATCTGCTCTCACCAGAAATGCCTGCGACCTTCCTGCATGAACCCAGCGCCAAGACCACTCTCTCACGGACAGGAGAAGAAGACATCAAAGGTAGGCTCCCTCCTGTTCCAACTCAAGTTTGGTCAGGTCTTTTGTCCTTTAATTGTATTGTGGTCACTTTTGTTGCTTTCAAAGCCTTTCAAATGTGAGGCAGGTTCTGTCCTCTGTATAGCGTGGCTGTAAGGATGATATCTCAGAACTTCTCAAAGCAGAAGGCGGCCTTTTTTCCAACTTGCAAGGACATTGTGATGCATGAAGAAGGTTTTTTGGAGGCCTGTGTGAACTTCTGAGGTGTTCTTAGAAACGGCACATCTCAGTGATATTTGGATTGGATGCATGGGTGACCATAGTGGCAGCTAATTAAAGTGAAAGTTGTTCAGGGCCCGTATATTCAGGACCTGTTTGGACCATTTGACGTACTGTAGATTTTGTTTAGGGCCTGTTTTGCCTATTTGTTGCCTTTTAAAGGGTTTGGGACCTGCCTACCTGCGTGACCGCATCTCCGTTTACGAACCCGCACGCTCCCTCCGATCATCTGGAGAGACCCTGCTCACGATCCCACCTGCGTCGCAGGCGCATTTGGTGGGGACGAGGGACAGGGCCTTCTCTGTGGTGGCCCCCCGACTCTGGAACTCTCTCCCTAAGGACATCAGACAGGCCCCAACGTTGGCTGTTTTTAGAAGACTGAAGACCTGGCTGTTCCAGTGTGCCTTCCCAGAATAGGAAACTCCTGGCTTCAAGTCCCAAATGCACTTTGTTAGAGATTCAGGATTATCTGCACATTGCACCTACCGCCAAATACCTCTATATATTACCTGTCAGGTTCAGCACTTTTATTTTTTGTCCATTACATTTGGCCCGGCCCCTAGTTTTTTAATTGCATCACGGTGTCATTGTTTTACTGTTTTATTGTTTTGCTTGATGTTTTATTATTTGCTTATGAGTTTTACTGTGTATTGTATGTTGTTGTTGTCGGCGGCCTCGGCCTTTGTAAGCCGCATCGAGTCCTTCGGGAGATTTTGCGGGGTATAAATAAAGATAATAATAATAATAATAATAATAATAATGGGAATCCTTTGCAGTGAAAGCGCTGTGGTTTTTAAGTTTGAATACGTTGTGATGGATGTTAACTGAATTTTTTTTACTCCTTTTGTGTTTAATTCTGTTTTAATGTTTGTGTTTTTGTGTACTTTCAATGGGATACTAATGCTTTTATGTCAAGCCACTTTGAAATAGATGGATGGATAGATGGGTGGATGGATGGATGGATGGATGGATAGGGAGAGAGATGGATGGATGGACGGATAGACAGACAGACAGAGAGATACACAGATGGGTAAATGTATGGATAGATGGATGGATGGACAGGCAGATAGATACATAGATGTCCACTTTGAGTCCCCTTTGGAGAGATAAAGCAGGCTATTATTATTATTATTATTATTATTATTATTATTTACATTATTTTGTGATTATTTCAGAGAATTATTATTACCTTATTTTTCCATTATTTTGGATATTTTATTTTATTTTATTTTACATTATTTTTATATTATTTCTGTGATTATAATATCGAGGTGCGGTTTCCACTCTGTCCACAAGATGGCAGTATAGGATTGCAAATCAGCCTCTCTAGGCAAGTGCAAACATTCCTGGGTATTATTATTTTGATTTTTCCCCATTTTTTCTTTGATTATTTTGGAGAACATTTGTTACTATTACTTTGAGGCCTCTGGGTGCAGCCGGGAATTGCGCTGGCCTTCTTTGCCACCTCACTGGAGTCAGGATAGGAAAGTGGGAAAGTGCAGAGATCTCCAAACCTTAATATTTTGTACTATTTTGCATGTTTATGATTTGCAAAATGCAGGGTGTGCTCTGCCCATTTGGCACCTTTTTAAGGGTTGTTCAGGGCCAGTTATAATTGTTAAAATATCAAATACAAAAATTAAAAATTAAATATATCTTAATATGCCTGACACTCTCAGCGTGGATACACTATAATAAATGTAAAAGGTAAAGGTTTTCCCCTGATATTAATTCCAGTCGTGTCCAACTCTGGGACTAATCTGAAGAGCCGGCATTGTCCACAGACACCTCCAAGGTCATGTGGCCACGGGCAGGACTGCATGAAGCACCGGGCACATATATGGCTGCTGCTAACGACATTCAAGAAAGGAGAGAGGGAGGGAGGCAGAGAGAAAGAATGAAAAGTGAAAGGAAAGCAAGGAAAGTAGGGAGAAAAAGGGAGGAAAGAAATAGAAAGGAAGGATAAAAGGAATGCAGAGAGAGAAATGACTGAAGAGGAAGGAAAGAAGGAATGGAAGGAAGGAGGAAAAGAGAGGGAGAAGGTATATGGAGGCAAGGAAGAAAACCACAATGGTAATGCAAACCAGGGCTACACTGGGTATATACGCCAGTGCCACAATGATCTGCCAGATACATTTACTCAGGGTTGTGTTTGGAGACAGATTCGGAGAGGCGGCTTGCACTGACTTCCAGAAAGTTTTGCTTTTATTTATGACTAGCCGTCCCCTGCCATGTGTTGCTGTGGCCCAGTCTGTGTTTTGTGTATGTATTTGTGTATATGTGTATATACGTGTGTTTGTGTATGTGTGTGTGTGTGTGTGTGTGTGTGTGTGTATATATATATATATATATGGTTTTGTGCATGTGTTGTAATGTATTTTTTATTTTTTGGCTTTTTAACTCCCTTCCACTGTGTTATTTAGTGTTTTTACGAGTGATGGTCATTTGTTGGCCTGATAGATATCATGTGTCCAAATTTGGTGTCAATTCACCCAGTGGTTTCTGAGTTATGTTAATCCCACAAACGAACATTGCATTTTTATTTATATAGACTAGCCGTCCCCTGCCATATGTTGCTATGGCCCAGTCTGTGTATATGTGTGTGTATTTGCGTATATGTGCATTATATGTATATTTGCGCATATATGTGTGGTTTAGCGCATGCATTGTAATTTACTTTGTATTTTTTGGCTTTTTAAGTCCCTTCTGGTGTATTTTCCAGTGTTTTTACGAGTGATGGTCACTCGTTGGCCTGACAGGTGTCTTGTGTCCAAATTTGGTGTCAATTCGCCCAGTGGTTTTTGAGTTATATTAATGCCACAAACGAACATTACATTTTTATTTATATATATTTTGCTTCCTGCCCCTTGCTTTCTTACGGTTGGGCCGAGCTGTCACGGCTTGACAGGAAACAAAGAGTAGGAGGCCAAATGCCAAAGCAAGCCACCTGTGGCTTACATTGACATGTCATTAGTATTGGTCCCTTAATCTTTGCGATCGATCGGCAGATCCTGGATAAACGGGGACACATCGTCTATACAGACACTGAAAGGATGTCAGAAAGATCATAGACATTTGTGTGATGTTGTTTGAGACAGCCAGGGGCGCCACGTGATCAAGGAATGAATGGACCAGGCTGTGGTTGGGAGTCAGCTGCATTAAAATCACTACTGAGTTTGAAGCTAGTTAGCTCCCGACTATCAATAGTCTAGCTTGCTGTTGACCTTTGCAGCCCGAAAGACAGTTGCATCTGTCAAGTAGGAAATTTAGGTACCGTTTTATGCGGGGAGGCTAATTTAATTAATTTACAATGCCAAAAAATATCTCCAGCAGTGTGCAAAAGAATGAGGAAGTACTCCATTGGTGTCACAAGTGGAGGGTGAAGCGACAGCTGCCCCGGTGGCTGGAATTCAAAGCATACCCTCATGAAGCTAGAAAGTTAAAGTGGCTATTTATGTTGTGTGTCTATGGCAGGGGTCCTCAAACTAAGGCCCGGGGGCTGGATACGGCCCTCCAAGGTCATTTACCCGGCCCTCTCTCAGGGTCAATCTAAGTCTGAAATGACTTGATCTCATCAGCCCAAAGCAGGCCCACACTTCCCATTGAAATACTAATAAGTTTATATTTGTTAAAATTGTTCTTCATTTTAATTATTGTATTGTTTTAAGTGTTTTTTGCACTACAAATAAGATATGTGCAGTGTGCATAGGAATTCATTCATTTTTTTCAAATTATAATCCGGCCCTCCAACAGTTTGAGGGACTGTGACCTGGCTCTCTGCTTAAAAAGTTTGGAGACCCCTGATCTTAAGGAACCCACTCTGAGTCCCCCGCAGGGTGAGAAGGGAGGAAAATAAATACTGTAAATAAATAAATCATAATGTGGTGAAGCTTTTAAACAGAGGCTGGATGGCCATCTGTCAGAGGGGCTTTGAATGCAATTTTCCTGCTTCTTGGCAGAATGGGGTTGGACTGGATGATGGCCCACGAGGTCTCTTCCAACTCTATAATGAATCACATATTCCATTTTCCTGGCTTAAGCGGTTCTCATCAAGAGAAAAGGAACTGGTCGTCTCAACACATTCATTCTGTACCAACCAGAAGTGCCGTGCCTTTACAAAGTGCTTTGCATGTAAGCCAAGAGTATCAATGAGTTGGGAGTCAGAGGCCGGGTCGTAATAATCCCCCCCACCCCCCAATTTCAAAGCAAGGCCTGGCATGTTTCCGAAAACCTACCATCACAACACAACACGAGACCAGGGAAGTCAGCATGATAAAAATCTTTATTAACAAACTGTTCCCTACCAGCAAAGGTGCCATGTTTTGTTAGATCCGCTCTTCATAAATCTGGGTTACAGCTACACCTTTTGCATTGATCTACCCCGGGCATGGGCCAATTTTGGATTTCCCTCTGGGTGTTTTGGACCGCAACTCCCACACTTCCTAACAGCCTCAGGCCCCTTCCTTTTCCCCCTAGCACTTAAGCGGCTGAGGGGGAAAAGGAGGGGCCTGAGGCTGTTAGGAATGTGGGAGTTGCGGTCCAAAACACCCGGAGGGAGGGCCAAAATTGGCCCATGTCTGCTCTACCCTCTTCAGGCCACAAATGGTAGAAAAGGAGGAAGGAAGGAGGCGAGTGCAGTGGCGCATAAAAGGAGAGGAAGGGGAGAGGATGCGCCGAGCGAGCGAATGCCTGGCGATGGAGGAGACAGAGAAACAGAGCTGCTCTCAAGGCACGGAGGAACCGCCTTGGCCTCCGTCTTCTTCCTTCCATGCCTTCCTTCCCTCCAAGCAAACAGGTTTCCTCCACACATCGCGATCTGTCTCCCTGAGAACGTTTCCCCTCCCCACGCCCAATCAGCCCTTCTCATTATTTCACCAATACCACCGACATAAGAAAAAGAAAGTCCGGCTCGTGGTTCGTCCATTGGCACCCACCCACCCACAGTAAGGCAAGCCTCGCAAGGCAAGAGCCTCTCCGCCCCAAACAGGCCCCCAATGGGCGCAGGCTCTCCCTTCTTCCCCCCCATGAGGCCATGTTGACAATGTGCAAAATAGTTGTGTATTTTTTTTTAAAAAAAGAACATAAATATGGAACTGCTACAAAAAAATAATAATACAGAATGCCGAGAACACAGTGACTACGATTGAAACGAGAACTATAAAAAAATAACTTTTGAGCATCACTCTCTCCTTTCAAATAAATACAAAATAAATAGGCTTGAAGCGGTAAAAACAATTGGAATGCAGGCGAGGAGGCGCCCGGGACGCAGTCAGTTGGAAACGAGGAGGAGGAGCAGCAGGCGGAGGCAACCGTCTTCCCGCCTCCCGCCTTGAGTGGCCACTTCCCCATCAATCGGTCACTCGGACTTGCAAACCAAGGCCAAGGTCAGTTAAGCAACTGACTCCCTATCCCATCCTTCATGCAAACTCTAGCATCCATCTGTAAAGATCAGAAGCGAAATGCAGCAGGCAAGGCTCGGAGGTTCAAAGGGGGGGGGGTCCCCTCGGCACCGGCAAGGATGCATTCGATGCCCCATGCAAACAGATCTCCCCCAAAATGCTACTTGAGGAGCAATGCTGTTGCTGCTATTGTCGCCGTACGCGAGCCAAAGCCAGGTGCAACGAGGGTCCCAAAGAACACCCTGGGCCTCCAGCAAAGGCAAACCAAGAGCCAGGCCCTGGCGGCTGCTGCTGCGGCTGTTAATAAGTGCATCTTGTTAGCGGTTTTAGAAGGACACACATACACACACAACTCAGTCACACCTACAAAAAAACATCTAACCCAAAACAAAGACTGTCAACTCCGCCAAGGGCAAGCCTCGGGTCGGCTTTGCCCTTCAACCTTGGTTTTGTTTTGAAGTTACATTGCAGTGTCAGGATTACAAAGTCGAACAAAAATTGCTCCAACGCAAAGGAATGCATGTAAACAGCAACTTGCTTTTGGCCCCAGGCCGGCCGCTCCTTCCCCGAGGCAGCAGGTCTTGTAGGGATTGGGAGCCAAGGGTAAGAAAGGGATGCCACCCCACGCAACAGCCCACAACTGGAAGAAGGGGATGCGCTCTCCTCCAGCTCTGGATTGGCGCAAAAGGCTCGTAAGGGTGATGCTAAGAACCAGGGCAGCAGCAGGAGCAATGCCTGCTCAAGAGACTCCCCTTGCGCTCCCAGGATGGAGGGCTGCGCAGTGGCTCTCTTGATATAAAAGGAACACACCTGCCCCTCAAAACAGGCCCAAGGCTTCTCCCAATACACCCTGCCTGACTGCCTGCCTGGGGCTTTCACAGCTTGGCTCGAGCAGCATAGTGTTGATCTACACAGTCAAAGAATGAGGATGTCCCTCCCTCTTCTGCCCGCCGGGAGCCCGGTCACCGGGACTGCACCCCCAGGGTCATCTTGAGGTTCTCGTAAACCACGTAGCTGATGCTCACGGCCGGGATGACCTTCATGAAGTTGGGGGCCAGGCCCCGGTAGAGACCAAAGGCGCCCTCCGTCTTCAGGATGTGCTTGAAGAGGCCCGTCATGCTGACCTCCGGGGCGCCTTCAATGGATGCTGGAAGGGACAACCAAACACGAAAAACACTCAGGCATGCTGGATTCAAGGCTCTTCTATCCTTCAGGGAAGCTTGGGTAAGGGGAGCTCTGGGAACTAGGGCAAGCTACGCCGCATCTCCTCCTTCAGTGACAACACAATCAGTGTCTCAGGCTGAACCACAGGGGTCACTGCAGTTGGGCTGTGATGGCTCTGTTAAGCCTATAGCACATAAGTTGTAGTCACACTGTTGTGTTAGTTTGATGCAAATGAGGATGAGAGTTGATGTGGGTGGTGTGCTAGAGGATTGCAGAGACAGAGTTTGTACATATGCTACATGGGAATTTGGATTTTGCACAGCTGTAGTCAGGACTGTTCCATCTTCATTTGTCATCATCTGATTGTGTAAGTCAGGCCTGGGCAAACTTGGACTCTCCCTCCAGGTGTTTTGGACTTCAACTCCCACAATTCCTAAGCTCCCTCAAAACTTGGGAGCTTGGGAAGCATGGCCGGTGGGAGGGGGAACTCACCTTGGGCTTGCATCCGTGTCCGGACCAGGGCCAGAGGGTAGCTGGCCAGTTGCCCGCAGGTGCTGGAGATGGTGCCGCAGGCCAGCAGGACAAAGACCCCGGGGTCGGCACTGTTCACGGCGTAACGCTGCAGCCAGCTGTTCTTCAAGGTCTGGGGAAAAGGCCACAAACCAATCAAGAAACTGCCCGCCATTCAGCAATCTCCTGCCCGCCTCAAGAGGTCAGAGGACGGGGGTGGGTTTGCCCCATGTAAGCCACCCTGAGTCCCTTTGGGGAGATGGAGGCAGGGTATAAAATAAAGTTGTTGCTGTTGTTATTATTATTGCTGTTATTATTATTATTATTATTATTATTATTATAAATATTAAAACAGAGTTAAATATTACTTGCTTTAATCATTGCAACATTGAATTATATTTTAACTTTTTAGATTTGGTAGGTTTTTAAATAAATGGAGCTGCCTTGGACCTCAGTCTTGGTAGAAATCATGATGATGATGATCTCACAACTCCTAAGAATGCCTGGCATAGATGCAGGTGAAACGTCAGGAGAGAATGCTTCTGGAATATGGCCAGAAACACACAACAACCCAGTGATTCCGGCCATGAAAGCCTTTGACAGTACAATGATGATGATGATGATGCCTCTGAATACGCTTGGAGCAGAACCTCAGAAAGTGCCCTGCGGACCCTGCTTTCCCCGCCTTTCCTGAGCACGCTCCACAAGGACCCTTCGAGGAAGCAGCCTCTCACCTCATACACGGCCAGGTCGATCCCAGCGTAAGGAATGATTCCCAGCATGTTGGGGACGTAGCCCTTGTAGAAAGCGCCCATGCCTTCTTTGGCGAGGATGTTTTTTGCGCAGTCCAGCATCCCCTGGTACTGGCCCGTTTTGCGCAGGGCCATCCGCGTCTTCAGAACCTAGACCGTCAGAAGGAAGGAAAGACGCGTTACAGGAAGACCGCTCAGCAGCCGGGGAGCAAACAGATGTTGCCACCAAAAAAGTGAACTCCCAGCCCAGAACAATGTGCTGGGAATAAATGAGGGCCAATGAATTATCAGTCAGGGTTAACGTGGCGGGAGGCCTCCAAACAAACTGAAGAGAAGAAGATGAGAACTCACCTCCATGGGGTAGATGCTGCTCTGTGCAATGGCTCCTGCCAAGGAACCGGCCACCAGCCGCTCATGAATCCTCAGCACCTCCTGGTCCGTCCCAATGAATCGCTTGATCTGTGGAGAGGAAAAGCCTGCCATTAGACCTGCCTTGTCCAAGCCATTCAGGTCGTTCTCCCGTCCAGAGCAAACAAGAGCCCCGCAATCGTTCCATGCATCTCATCCATATGCTCCCGGGCTCTACCTGCTCGTAGGCCATGAACTTGATGGCGGACTCTGGCGCAATCTTCAGGACATTGATGCCGTTCCCTCGCCAAAGGGACCGTGGTCCGCCCTCGCGGATCATCTGGGTGAAGCCTCCCACGATGCACATGTTGTTGCTGCGCGAAGCATGGACCTGAGGGAGGAAGAGGAGGGGCGATGAATTATGGACTTTGGCTGACACCAGGCCTGGGTCAATTACCGGCAGCGAAGAATGGTGGGAGTTTGGAGTCCAAAACTCCTGGAGGGAGGGCCCAAGTTGGCCCAGGCCTGGCTTGCACAATCCAATGATGACAAATGAAGATGGGCCAGTCCTGACTACAGCTGTACAAAGTCCAAATTCCCAATGTCTCAACATGTTTTCAGGTACTGCCAACTGGGCCTCGCTGCCCTTTGAGCCCAGAACAGGAAGAGCTGCCAATAAGTCACAGGTGACATCATGCGCAGGGGAAACGCATGTTCTACCGAGCGGTCATTCACCAAGTGACCTGCTCCATTCAATGGACTTGTGGGTCTTTCATGCGGCTGAGAAGGCCTATTCGGGGCAGAACTATAACTACAAGTTGCATGCAGCACCAGCATGACTCAGACACACTTCCAGAGATTGTGAATGAGACCTGCCAAGCAGACACCCCTGATTTCTCCCATGTTTTTTGGGGGGAAACATGTAAGTCTTATGAGAGTACAGCTAGCTAAGCTGTGGAGAATGTGAGATAATTCTTGGGAATTCCTACCCTACCTGCTTTGAGTCTCCTTGTGGAGACACATACACACAGTACTAATACTACTAATAATAATCACACAGTCCTAGATGCTAGGGAAGTGTTTGACTTGTGATTTTGTGATACGAAATCCAGCATATAGATGTCGTTTGCTGTGACATACTGTGTTTTTGTGTCAAGAAAAACAATAATAATGATGATGATGATCCAGTACAACAGCCAGCATAGGAATCTTGTCTGCTGTGGACTCATCTTGTTGTGTTTCTAATAATAATAATAATAATAATAATAATAATAATACCTGCATGAGCACTTTCAGGCGGTCCAAAGGAGCGGTGCACGTTCTGGACACGGCCCCGGCACCTCCGCCCGCTACCAGGTGTCGCCACCACATCCCCGTCTGCCGCTCCTCCACCGTGAACTCATCCGGCACCGTCAGGTTCTCCCCCACGTCAAAGATCTGCAATGCAACCAAGCAAAACATGGGCATTTTACCTCCAACAGTTATTAAGAGATTTCCAAGACTTCCTGCTTTGTCTGGCAGTGTTTATATTGCTTCGAGGGGAATACTTTAGACAAGGAAGCAATTAGATTGCAGTTCTGAGTTTTCTAGGAACTGAACCGGTGTTTGTAGGGCATAAATCAGTTCTGTTTGCCTCTGCAAGTGGTCACGGCCAGTACAATTGTGCCACAGGGAACACCAAGAGTGGGTGTTTTGTGGCGGCCCTCTCCGCATCAGCACAGTCGCCTGCCAGCCTGGCGTTCAAAATGACCGGCCAAGGGGAACAGAACCTGGAGAGAGAGAGCTCCTGAGGTTCCCAGGCTGGCCTGGCCTTATTACCATACAAAGCGGGTGCCAAGAGGACCCTTGTTATCGCTTCCAGGGCTGGCAAGTTGCCTCCTGAGTGGACGGGCAAGGAGCTGGTCAGAGCCAGTCGCTCAAGCACACGGGGAACCCACTGAGCTGTTTTATCTCGATTCTCTAGTAACTTTTGCTGTTCTCATTTTATGAGTGAGAGGAAACGTACCCAAAACAAAGGAGTACCAGAATCAGGAAGAAACTGGAGCAAGGTGGCAGGAAATTCCTGATTAAGGATGGGCGTGGGGGAGAAGGGCACACTCACCGCCTAATAAGTAGCCCCTACCCTGCGCACAAGGAGACCTTAATGTTTTAACCAAGTGGGTCTCAACCTGTGAGTTCCCAGGTGTTTTGGCCTTCAACTCAACAGGATTTCTGGGAGTTATAGACCAAAACACCCACAGGTTGAGAACCGCTGTCTTAACCAAACAGCCCAAATTACCGTTGAGTGCTTCCAGTACAGGATAATCTCCGGAATGTTCTCCACCGGGTGCAAGAGGTGATAGTCTCGCCATTCGTTCCAGTCTATTGTCATCGTCCCATTTTTATCCATGCTGCAGGGATCAATCAAGAAGGGAAGATTAAGAGGAGGTTGGGAGTGGCCGGCCCATTCCTTTTTAGAAGCCCAGGCGCGTGAAATGATTCTAAGGCAAGGCCCGCAAACAGAGATCCAAGGACCAACTGCGACACTTGCAACAGAATCTTCCAAGAGACCTCGGGGGGCTTCCAGTTCAACCCCATTCTGCCAAGAAGCAGGACAATCATGTTCAAAGCACCCCCAACAGATGGCCAGGTCTAAAGGCCCTGTGCATGAGGGAACATGGGAGGTCCTGACTGGAGGCTGCTCCAGAGTGTTGAGACGCCCATCACAGGCATGGCATTCTGGAAATGTAAATACCGTGTTGTTTGGCCCCTTAATTTATTTCATTCTTCCTACTGCAGGTGGCTTTCATGCATGCTTTATATATGACGTCGCTGACGTTTTGTGTCATTTTTCCTGAAAGGGTGCCTTTCCCCCAACTGCTGAGCCCACTAAACACGCGTGACACGCTTCCCCTGGTGACGGACGAATGGCAAGGACATGCGCTTCGGTACTTACTAGGTGACCGGACCCCAGAAGTGCCCGTTCCTTATTCTGACAGACAGACAGGACAGGCAGGCAGAAGGGAGGGTGCAAAGAGGGAGAAAGGGACAAGTAAGTGATTGTTAAAAGTCAGCAATTGTGCACAAAGCAGAAAGCCTTTTAGTGTGTTAAGGCGCACAAAGACATGAAAACAGAGCACCTGAAGAGTATCACTACATTAAGGTGATTTCTACCAGCACCACCAGCAACAATGACAACGACCACCCTCTCCCATGAATTAAAAGAAAGTGGCAACCAAAGGCTGGCGACATTGTGCCTCTCACCTAGCAGGCAGCAAACAAGTGTCAGCTCATCTGCCTAATCCTGCAGGTAAATTTCCTTAGTCCCTTCTAAAGGATGGAAAGTTTCCACTGTGCTCCAAATAAAAGGGAAAGCAAGCTAGGAAGCCACTCCAAGGAGAGAATGGCCGTCATCTCACAAAGCCAGAGTCTGTTTGCTTTCAAGTCACCTGCCCTCAGGCCCGGACTAATTCCAATCATCCCTATGGTTCTAGGACAAGATACAGGACGGTTTCTCTTCTCAGTTGAGACGGGTCTTCCAGCCCAATTGGCAACAGAGGGAAAGAAGAGGAGGGTTGCCTCGCAAGAGCAAAAGGAAGCAGGAAAGGAGCAAGAAGGGCAATGGAGGGGAAGTGCCACACACGTGAAAGGCCGACTGCCCCGCTCACTCACCTCTTGAGGATTTTCTCTGCCTGCTGTTCGGAGATCTTGACGCCCAGATCACGGAGGGATTGCATGATCTCCTGGGCATCGATGCAGCCTGCAAGAGAAGGAGGGCAACCAGTGAGCAACAGGCTTGGCCAACCGAGGAAGGAAGGAAGGAAGGAGCGAACGGCTCCCTTCCCATCATCCCCTCCTGCTCACCATCATTCTTCTTGTCTAAGCTCTTGAAAACCAGCCTCAGCTTCTTTTCATGGTCTTGGAGGTAGTGGACAAACTCCTCAAAATCCAGCTGGCCATCCAGGTCTTTATCACCGGCTTTCACAATTTTCTGCAAGAGAAGAAAAAGAGGAGAAAACCAACAACATAAGTGGGTATTGCATATGCTTTTGCAAAATGGTGTGCACAAGCAACACACAGAACACTTGCTTTTTTCGTGTCAGGAGAGACTTGAGAGACTGCAAGTCGTTTCTGGTGTGAGAGAACTGGTCGTCTGCAAGGACATTGCTTAGGGAGATAGCCTGGATGTTTTGATGTTTTCCCATCCTTGTGGGAGGCAACACTTGCTGTCAAACAGGCTCATATACAAAGAGGAACCCTCAGATGAATTAATGCAAAGACATTTCCCAGCCAAATAAACTTTTGTCATATTTGAGGTTTCACTTAAATAGAGCCACCTGAGCCATATTGAGGGTGTTTTTAAACTACCCAACTAGCCTGGCCTCTCAGGCTGGTTCATATTTTTTGGGAAAGGATATCAAACAGTCATGTTTGATTTAAGAAACCTTCTCCTGTAGGAGTCCAGAGATAAGACTAGAAATTAGGAACAGAAATCTCAACTGAAGGGAGAGAAAAACACTTCCTGCTTCACCACATCATTACTAAACAAAGCTTTGTGCCCCTGGCACTGGAATATATCCTCTAAAGTGTTGCCAGGCTTTATCTCATTCTGGGGTGAAGAGATAGCAATGCACTCATTACATTCTGGCCTCTTTTCCTCTGTCAAAATCTCTCCCTGGGCAATGGAAAAGAAACAGTCTGTCCTGGCAACGGAGAAAGGATTCGCTTTGCCTCGGAATCAGCAAGAAAGCAAAGTAATGGCAGAGATTGGAACAGTGACCCATTTCGCAGCAACCTGCAGAGAGGAGCCCATGTGCCTCCGTCAGACGGAAATGCCAGCGATATAACGATACTCCTCAGCCTGGAGAGATATTCTACAGGCATCACAACCCAAGTTCCACATGGCATGCGCCTCTTGGCATTCACCCCGAGGGCACAACAGCTGTTTTTAAATTCAATTAGGAGGGAATGACAGCTTCTGGGGGGAAATCACTGCTGCTGGTAGAAGGAGGCATTTCTGAGAGATAACCATGGCTCTAAGACCAGCAAGAACTGGTTTGGTCACCCGACCGTTCTGACCTTAGGCAAGATGCTGGGGCAAGCTAGTTTTTTAGGAGCGGAGCAGAGTGTATCTTTGCAAAATAGATTAACGGCAAGGTCAGGCTGTTAACAAACAAGGAAGCCTCACCCTTCGCATTCCCTCTTAGGAGGAAACGGGACCTTGAGCTTCTGCCCCGGTTAATGAAGGACCCGGAGGAGCCATAACGTGACTTGGTCAACACCTGCTTTACCTGCTTTGCATAAGCATTAGGAAATGTGCCCAGCGAGATTTCATGTTGCAAGTCACCTGGAAAAGGCCAAGTGGCTTTTTAGAGCCATCCAGTAAGACTGCCCATACGGCAACAGCCTTGGAATGGTTGAAATCAGTTCAATTCCAAGGATCCCCATCAAGAATGCCTAGATAGTCACAGAATCGAGCCAGACCTCGCTTTGCTTTCAAAACCATGAAAGAAAAGGCACTTGAGCGAGTGGAATTAATATACTTGGCATTAAGTGCACTTAACACTGCACAGGAGACAGCACTGCTAAGACTTGCACCAAGCATTTCTCCCTCCTGAAGCTAAGCTTAGGTCTCCCTTCATATAATTTAATACTTTGCCTAAGCTAACCTTAATGAGGATGTCGGCCGCCGTTCGGCATGCAGTGACCTTTTGTACATCCAAGGTGGGTCTCGTCCAAAGACAGTCATATGACAGGTCATAAAAAAGCAGAGTATACTTTGGAGCTAAAGATAGAAAGAGACCTCTGGCACATCTGCGGATTAAGCAAAGCCGGCGGAGTCAGGGTTTCCCAATCGAAAGGCCCTCTTGGCCAAGACATGCCGAGGCCCAAATATCTCTTTCTACTTCAAAAAGGAGACTAATGTGCGTCAGGGGCAAAGCGGCTGTGTTGATGGCGATGCCTAGCTGCCTCTGCCAGTTTAGCCACTCCAGCTGAACTCACTTGGCAGGGATGCAAAAATGGCTTCTGAAATGACAACCCGCATACCATGCGTGGCACATAAATTCTTTTCTACATGTGGCACACACATGGCCCACACATTCATCTTCCTGCAGCCAGGAAATGACAGTTGGATCTCCAATGCAGATTTGAGGGTTATTAAGTCAAACATGGCTTCGCTACAAGACAACTCGAAAGGCTGATTCCCTGGAACAAGGGCCAGTAGGGGCCCTCTAGACACACTGGCCAAACCTGCTGCCACTTGACAAAAGAAAGGAGCTCTAATCCAAGGCATGAAGCTGCCTTTCCCTACACCTAGATCAGACCCACAATCAAAGAATTATATTTTTATATTACATGTAATATTACTAATAATATTACAGTATAGTGGTATAGTATAATATAGTAATATATAATATTAATATTGTGCTGCACTAATAATATAATATATTGTATACACATATAATATTGATAATATTATAATGCTATACAATACTAATAATTACACAATATAATAATTATATTTCATATTACCAATAATATAGTACAATATAGTAATATATAATATTAATTTTGTGCTGCACTAATATAATATATTGTATACACATATAATATTGATAATATTATAATGCAATACAATACTAATAATTATACAATATAATAATTATATATTTCATCTAACGTGCAATATTACTAATAATATTACAGTATAGTGGTGCAGTACAATATGGAGATGTATGTTAGTAATATTGTGCTATGCTAATAATATAATGTATTAAATTTACATATAACTTGTAAGCTGCTCGGAGTTCCCTTTGGGGTGAGAAGGGCGGCATGTAAATGTCACAAATAAATAAATAATCCGTTTGCTTCATTCTGGGATGGTGATATTCCAGGAAAAGATTCAAAAAGACAACTTGCAATTCTGGAGGAAGGGAGGAGCATGTAAAACACTCCAATTATTGCTCATGACAAAGAGATTAACTCATTCACACATTTAATTGCAAGTTTACCAAATGATGGAAAGGAAATCTATAATGGAGTACAGCCAGGCCCTGAGTTACAAACATCTGACTCCTAGTTAAGAACGGGGATGAAAAGGCAGGAAGTGAGAGGAATCGGCAAGAAGGGAAATCCTCTCCTGAAAGAGTTATTTATCATGGGGGGGGGGGGGGGGGGAAAGGGTCTCCAGTGAAGATTTATCACCAATTCTTGTTCCCACAACAAGGCTGTGGGGAAAGACTAGGGCTTTCCGAATCCTCACCCTCAAAGAGATCACCCTCTTGCGCTTCCTCTGTTTGCTATTGCGGATTGATATGCTTAAAGCACTTTGCAAGAATCTCTTATCTCTTCACAAACCAGGGACCTTTGTCCTTCCACTGCTGATGCCCCTCAAACCCTGGGTGTGCAATCCTTCCTTCTTTTTCACCTGTATCCTCCTGGGATACATCCACTGCCTTTCCTCTTTTGTTTGTGTAGCTATGCGCCTTTCAATCATTCCTGATGTACAGCTATGGTGGGATTTCTGGCCTTCCTCTGTGGCTGAGAGAGTGGAGCCAGTATTCAAGCCCAGGCCTCCCAGCGTTGCTTCAACCCATACAATACAATCAGCTGGCTCCTTCCAGCAACCACAAACATGAAGTCTCAATAATAATAATAATAATAATAATAATAATAATAATAGATTCTTGTGTTTTCGGGCTATAGGTCCATGTTCTAGAGTGATCTTGTCTGCTGTGGACTCATCTTGTTGTGTTTCAAATAAATAAATAAATAAATAAATAATAATATTGGTCATTCAGAAAGACCAAGAGCAGAGGCGAAAGGGACAGGCTCCGAAAGAACTTTCCAAGCAAGTTGGGAAACTCCGCTGCTACCAACATCCTTCCTGGAATGACTAAAGGCAGCGTTGCTCAACTCCATACACGCAGGGCAGGGCAACGTTGCCTGGTTCAATGGGAGAGAGCCCGAAAGAAGAAAGCGGGTGGCTTTAAAAGGAAAGAGAAAGCTTAACAGACCAGACCATTTGCCCGCCTGACCGCCTGTCCTTGTGCGAACCTGCCCGCAACC
>NW_026844589.1:33657573-33743149 GCF_025583915.1 Anolis sagrei ordinatus
AGCGATATAACGATACTCCTCAGCCTGGAGAGATATTCTACAGGCATCACAACCCAAGTTCCACATGGCATGCGCCTCTTGGCATTCACCCCGAGGGCACAACAGCTGTTTTTAAATTCAATTAGGAGGGAATGACAGCTTCTGGGGGGAAATCACTGCTGCTGGTAGAAGGAGGCATTTCTGAGAGATAACCATGGCTCTAAGACCAGCAAGAACTGGTTTGGTCACCCGACCGTTCTGACCTTAGGCAAGATGCTGGGGCAAGCTAGTTTTTTAGGAGCGGAGCAGAGTGTATCTTTGCAAAATAGATTAACGGCAAGGTCAGGCTGTTAACAAACAAGGAAGCCTCACCCTTCGCATTCCCTCTTAGGAGGAAACGGGACCTTGAGCTTCTGCCCCGGTTAATGAAGGACCCGGAGGAGCCATAACGTGACTTGGTCAACACCTGCTTTACCTGCTTTGCATAAGCATTAGGAAATGTGCCCAGCGAGATTTCATGTTGCAAGTCACCTGGAAAAGGCCAAGTGACTTTTTAGAGCCATCCAGTAAGACTGCCCATACGGCAACAGCCTTGGAATGGTTGAAATCAGTTCAATTCCAAGGATCCCCATCAAGAATGTCTAGATAGTCACAGAATCGGGTCAGACCTCGCTTTGCTTTCAAAACCATGAAAGAAAAGGCACTTGAGCGAGTGGAATTAATATACTTGGCATTAAGTGCACTTAACACTGCACAGGAGACAGCACTGCTAAGACTTGCACCAAGCATTTCTCCCTCCTGAAGCTAAGCTTAGGTCTCCCTTCATATAATTTAATACTTTGCCTAAGCTAACCTTAATGAGGATGTCGGCCGCCGTTCGGCATGCAGTGACCTTTTGTACATCCAAGGTGGGTCTTGTCCAAAGACAGTCATATGACAGGTCATAAAAAAGCAGAGTATACTTTGGAGCTAAAGATAGAAAGAGACCTCTGGCACATCTGCGGATTAAGCAAAGCCGGCGGAGTCAGGGTTTCCCAATCGAAAGGCCCTCTTGGCCAAGACATGCCGAGGCCCAAATATCTCTTTCTACTCCAAAAAGGAGACTAATGTGCGTCAGGGGCAAAGCGGCTGTGTTGATGGCGATGCCTAGCTGCCTCTGCCAGTTTAGCCACTCCAGCTGAACTCACTTGGCAGGGATGCAAAAATGGCTTCTGAAATGACAACCCGCATACCATGCGTGGCACATAAATTCTTTTCTACATGTGGCACACACATGGCCCACACATTCATCTTCCTGCAGCCAGGAAATGACAGTTGGATCTCCAATGCAGATTTGAGGGTTATTAAGTCAAACATGGCTTCGCTACAAGACAACTCGAAAGGCTGACTCCCTGGAACAGGGGCCAGTAGGGGCCCTCTAGACACACTGGCCAAACCTGCTGCCACTTGACAAAAGAAAGGAGCTCTAATCCAAGGCATGAAGCTGCCTTTCCCTACACCTAGATCAGACCCACAATCAAAGAATTATATTTTTATATTACATGTAATATTACTAATAATATTACAGTATAGTGGTATAGTATAATATAGTAATATATAATATTAATATTGTGCTGCACTAATAATATAATATATTGTATACACATATAATATTGATAATATTATAATGCTATACAATACTAATAATTACACAATATAATAATTATATTTCATATTACCAATAATATAGTACAATATAGTAATATATAATATTAATTTTGTGCTGCACTAATATAATATATTGTATACACATATAATATTGATAATATTATAATGCAATACAATACTAATAATTATACAATATAATAATTATATATTTCATCTAACGTGCAATATTACTAATAATATTACAGTATAGTGGTGCAGTACAATATGGAGATGTATGTTAGTAATATTGTGCTATGCTAATAATATAATGTATTAAATTTACATATAACTTGTAAGCTGCTCGGAGTTCCCTTTGGGGTGAGAAGGGCGGCATGTAAATGTCACAAATAAATAAATAATCCGTTTGCTTCATTCTGGGATGGTGATATTCCAGGAAAAGATTCAAAAAGACAACTTGCAATTCTGGAGGAAGGGAGGAGCATGTAAAACACTCCAATTATTGCTCATGACAAAGAGATTAACTCATTCACACATTTAATTGCAAGTTTACCAAATGATGGAAAGGAAATCTATAATGGAGTACAGCCAGGCCCTGAGTTACAAACATCTGACTCCTAGTTAAGAACGGGGATGAAAAGGCAGGAAGTGAGAGGAATCGGCAAGAAGGGAAATCCTCTCCTGAAAGAGTTATTTATCATGGGGGGGGGGGGGGGGGGGGGAGGGTCTCCAGTGAAGATTTATCACCAATTCTTGTTCCCACAACAAGGCTGTGGGGAAAGACTAGGGCTTTCCGAATCCTCACCCTCAAAGAGATCACCCTCTTGCGCTTCCTCTGTTTGCTATTGCGGATTGATATGCTTAAAGCACTTTGCAAGAATCTCTTATCTCTTCACAAACCAGGGACCTTTGTCCTTCCACTGCTGATGCCCCTCAAACCCTGGGTGTGCAATCCTTCCTTCTTTTTCACCTGTATCCTCCTGGGATACATCCACTGCCTTTCCTCTTTTGTTTGTGTAGCTATGCGCCTTTCAATCATTCCTGATGTACAGCTATGGTGGGATTTCTGGCCTTCCTCTGTGGCTGAGAGAGTGGAGCCGGTATTCAAGCCCAGGCCTCCCAGCGTTGCTTCAACCCATACAATACAATCAGCTGGCTCCTTCCAGCAACCACAAACATGAAGTCTCAATAATAATAATAATAATAATAATAATAATAATAATAATAATAATAGGTTCTTGTGGGCTTTTTCGGGCTATAGGGCCATGTTCTAGAGGCATTTCTCCTGACATTTCTCCTGCATCTATGGCAAGCATCCTCAGAGGTAGTGAGGATACAATACAATACAATACAATAATATTGTATTATTGTACAATACAATAATAATAATAATAATAATAATAATAATAATACAACAGCCAGTAGAGTGATCTTGTCTGCTGTGGACTCATCTTGTTGTGTTTCAAATAAATAAATAAATAAATAAATAAATAAATAAATAATATTGGTCATTCAGAAAGACCAAGAGCAGAGGCGAAAGGGACAGGCTCCGAAGGAACTTTCCAAGCAAGTTGGGAAACTCCGCTGCTACCAACATCCTTCCTGGAATGACTAAAGGCAGCGTTGCTCAACTCCATACACGCAGGGCAGGGCAACGTTGCCTGGTTCAATGGGAGAGAGCCCGAAAGAAGAAAGCGGGTGGCTTTAAAAGGAAAGAGAAAGCTTAACAGACCAGACCATTTGCCCGCCTGACCGCCTGTCCTTGTGCGAACCTGACCGCAACCCCCTTCTCCTTCTTCCCAGGGAAGCCCCCTCCTTCCTCCCTGTTGTCCATCCTTCAGGCGGAAGGCTAAAACCTTTTTATTCAAGCAGGCTTTCAAAGAAGGCATTTAAGATCAAGTCAGGGGAGTGCTGTGGGTTTTAGCTTTGGATACGTTTCTATGGATTTTAACTGAAATTTTAAATAGTTTGTGTTTTAATCCTAATTTAATTGTATTGTGATGCTTGTATGTCAAGTCACGCTGAGTCCCCTTTGGGGAGATAAAGCAGGGTATAAATAAACATTAAAATAAAAATAAAATATAGTAATAATAATAATATATTATAATAATATTTTAAATTGTATGCTAATTCTTGTATGTCGAGCTGCTTTGAGACCCTTTTGAGGAGATAAATTGAGGTATAAATAAACATCAAAATAATAATAAAATATAATATATAGTAATAATAATAATATATTATTATTATTATATTTTAAATTGTATGCAAATGCTTTTATGTCGAGCTGCTTTGAGACCCCTTTGGGAAGATAAAGCGGGGTGTAAACAAACATTAAAGTAATAAGAAAATACAATATATGGTAGTAGTAATAATAATAATAAGGTATAATAATATTTCAAATTGTAAATAATAATAATATTATAATAATTTTAATTGTATGCATTATGCCAAGCTGCTTTGAGTCCCTTTTGGGGAGATAAAGCGGGGTATAAACGAACAAGAAAATTAATAATAAAATATAATATATAGTAATAATAATAATAATAATAATAATAATAATTTATTATTATTATTATTATATTTTAAATTGTAGTCAAATGCTTTTATGTTGAGCTGCTTTGAGATCCTTTTGCGGTATAAACAAACATTAAAATAACAATAAAATACAATATATGGTAGTAATAATAATATATTACAATAATATTTTAAATTGTATGCTTTATGCCGAGCTGCTTTGAGTCCCTTTTGGGGAGATAAAGCAGGGCATAAATAAACATTAAAATAATAAAGTATATATAGTAATAATAATATAATATTTTAAACAGTATGCTAATATTTTATGCCAAGCTGCTTTTATATTGTATGCTAATGCTTATATGTCAAGCTGCTTTGAGACCCTTTTGGGGAGATAAATTGGGGTATAAACAGACATTAAAATAACAATAAAATACAATATATGGTAGTAATAATAATATACTACAATAATATTTCAAATTGTATGCTTTATGCTGAGCAGCTTTGCGTCCCTTTTGGGGAGATAAAGCAGGGCATAAACAAACATTATAATAATATATATATATAGTAATAATAATATAATATTTCAAACAGTATGCTAATATTTTATGCCAAGCTGCTTTGAGTCCCTTTTGGGGAAATTTTGAGTCCCAGAGAAGAGGGAGGGAAGGGTGGGCCCACAAGTCCCATCATCCCCAACCAACCAGCCCAGTTTGGTTGGGCCCAGCCCTCCCTCAGGGTCAACCCAAGCCCATCATCATCATCCTCATCATCCTCCTGCCCACCTGCTTCCATTGCCGGTAGGTAGAGAACTCCCTGGAGGGGACGAGGAGGCTGAGCCGGAAGATGGGCCGCAGCTCTTCCGGGAGCCCCCGGGATTCGAAGTACTCGAACTCGGCCTGGGCCTCCCCGAAGGCGGGCACGTAGAGGCACAGGCACAGCATGGCGCTGATCAGGGCGGCGGGAAATGCCGGCCGGCAGGGCGCCGCGTGCCTATGAGAGAGGCCTGCGCCCCGCGCCCATTGGCTGGCCCCCCTCCACGGCCCCGCCCACCGAGCCAATCCCCTCCTCCCATTGGCCGCCCCCGCTCGGGCCCCTTCGGCTTCCCAAAAGGAGCCCGGCGCGTGACTCGGCCTCGGATGGCGACAGCGCCCGCCTACGTCACCGCCGCCTACGTCACTCTCAGTTAACCCCTTCCAGGGGTTCTGGACTCCAACTCCCAGCATCCCTCACGGCTTGAGGCTAGGAAGAGGCATACAAAGAGGCTTCCCAATAAGGTGGTTTCACAGAATAGTACATTACAGTGTGGTTTTCAATTCTGAATATGTCTGATGGATTTGAACCACATTTTGGTAATACTGTGTGTGTTTAATTCTGGCTTAATGTTTGTATATTTGTATATTTTCCATTGGATACCTATTATTATTATTTAAAACTTTTATATCCCGATCTTCTCTACCTCTGCTAACACTGAAAACCTAAAACATAATACACAACATTAAGTTACCAATTACATTACATAAATCACCTGGGAAGGAATCCCACTGGAGCATTGCAGCGCACCCAAATACCTGGGAGTCACTCTGTACCGTGCTCTGACCTACAAGAAGCACTGCCTGAACATCAAGCAAAAAGTGGGTGCTAGAAACAATATCATACGAAAGCTGACTGGCACAACCTGGGGATCACAACCAGATACAGTGAAGACATCTGCCCTTGCGCTATGCTACTCTACTGCTGAGTACGCATGCCCAGTGTGGAACACATCTCACCACGCTAAAACAGTGGATGTGGCTCTTAATGAGACATGATGCATTATCACGGGGTGTCTGCGCCCTACACCACTGGAGAAATTACATTGCTTAGCCGGTATTGCACCACCTGATATCAGCCAGGAAGTAGCAGCCAATAGTGAAAGGACCAAGGCAGTGAAATCTCCAGCTCATCCCTTGTTTGGGTATCAGCCAGCACATCAGACTTAAATCAAGAAATAGTTTTCTAAGATCTACAGAGACACTCGCTGGAACACCTCAGCAAGCGAGAGTCCAAAAGTGGCAGGCTCAAACCCAGAACCTCAATCAATAGCTGATACCAAATGAGAGACTCACAGAAAACTGGGCGACTTGGAAGGTGCTGTACAGACTGCGCTCTGGCACCACGAGATGCAGAGCCAACCTTCAGAAATGGGGCCACAAAGTGGAATCCACGACATGCGAGTGTGGAGAAGAGCAAACCACTGACCACCTGCTGCAATGCAACCTGAGCCCTGCCACATGTACAATGGAGGACCTTCTTGCGGCAACACCAGAGGCACTCCAAGTGGCCAGATACTGGTCAAAGGACATTTAATCAACTACCAAACTCACAAATTTTGTATTTTGTCCGTTTGTTTGCTTTGTTCTGTTAGAAATGTAATATAATTTGACTGGTTGTCCTGACACGACAAATAAATAAATAATAATAATTGTATGTCAAGCTGCTTTGAGTCCCCTTGGGGGAGATGAAGCGAGGTATACACAGTAATAATACTACTACTACTAATAATAATAAAGCTATATATTGTCTCCTGTGCTATGCTAATAATATAATATAATATAATATAATATAATATAGTATATAATATAATATAATATATTGTATATACATATAATATTTATAATATTATAATGTAATACAAAACTAATAATACATTATATTTATATATTTTATATTACACATAATATTACTAATAATATTACGATATACAGTGGTATAGTACAATATAGTAATATATAATACTGATATTGTGCTATGCTTATAATATAATACTGTATATAATATTGTATATACATATAACATTTATAATATTATAATGTAATACAATATAATATTAATAATATATGATATTATAATTATATATTTTATATTACATGTAATATTACTAATAATATTTCAATATAATGGTATAGTACAATATAGTAATATATAATACTGATATTGTGCTATGCTAATAATATCCTATAATATTGTATATAATATAATATTTATAACATTATAATGTAATACAATACAAAACTAATAATAATACATTATAATTATATATTTATATTACACATAATATTACTAATAATATTACGATATACAATGGTATAGCAAGCATGCAAAGAATGAGGAAGTACTTCATCAGTGTCACAAATGGACGGTGAAGCGACAGCTCCCCCGGTGTACAGAATACCCTCATCAAAAGCTGGAATGTTAAATAGCCTCTGAGTGTCTGTCTCTATATGTTGTGTGTCTATGGCATTGAATGTTTGCCATGTGTATGTACATAATGATCCGCCCTAAGTCCCCTGCGAGGTGAGAAGGGTAGAATATAAATACTGCAAATAAATAAATAAATAAAGTACAATATAGTAATATATAATACTGATATTGTGCTATGCTAATATAATATATTGTATTTCCATATTACTTGTAAGCCGCTCTGAGCCCCCTTTGGGGTGAGAAGGACAGCATATAAATGTCATAAATAAATAAATAGTTTATTCTTTATTTATTTACGATATTTATATCCCGCCCTTCTCATCCCAAAGGGGACTCAGAGCAGCTTGCAGTTACTCAAATTGCTCCTGACATGACAAAAAAAATATTTTTATTATTGGATTCTTGTGGGTTTTTTCGGGCTATATGGCCATGGTCTAGAGGCATTCTCTCCTGACGTTTCGCCTGCATCTATGGCAAGCATCCTCAGAGGTTGTGAGGTCTGTTGGAAGTAGGAAAATGGGTTTATATATAGTTGCAGTCCAAAACCCTGGAGGGAGGGCCAAAGTTGGCCCAGGCCTGATCTAAAACAATACACTTGCTGCCAATGTGCTTTCCCATTGTGATGCCCAGACCTTAGAAGCATAATAAACCTGTATTTCTATCCCATGGGGACTCTGGGCAGTTTAGAACAAGCAGGGGCAAGCGTTCAATGCTGTAAGGTGCCGACAAAACCAAAACAACCAAAGCCACGCAGATCAAAACACATCCAAATGGAAGCGATAATAAAGGCATAACCACATATTAGACAATGACAAAACAGAATTACGTTATGTGTGGTGGACACTCCTTCTATGGAGGCTTTTAATCAGAGGCTGGATGGCCATCTGTTGGGGGTGCTTTGAACACTATTGTCCCGCTTCTTGGCAGAAAGGGGTTAGACTGGATGTCCCATGAGGTTTGTTCCAACTCAAGGATTTTAAGATTCTATGAGACCCCCAAAGGCCACCTAGTCCAGCCCCCTTTATTCCACCAGACAGGAAAAGCACAATCAAAGCACCTCTGACAGATGGCCGCCCAGCTTCAGTTTAATAATAATACAACTATAGTATTCTATAGTTGGAAGAGACCCCATGGGCCATCCAGTCCAGCCCCCTTCTGCTATTATTGCAGGAAAAGCACTGTCAAAGCTCTCCCGACAGATGGCCATCCAGCCTCTGTTTAAAAAACCCCAAGGAAGGGGCTTCCACCATGCACGGAGGCAGAGAGTTCCACTGCTGAACAGCATTTTGTTTCTCTTAATGTCCTTCTCAAAGCTCGTACAGTTGTCTGGATTCTCACTTAAGCCAGAAAGAGGCTTTGAAGCCCTTTCCGCCCTCGCTGGCCGAGAAGCAGCATCGTCCACCTGGCAACCAGGACCCTCTTCACTGTGTTGCAGGCTGGTTTGGGCAAGGCTTCAGCAGCGCATCAGTTGGACTGCGCCATCCCCTTGAGAGATGCGTCTTGGCCAGCTGTCTGTCATCTTATACCACTCTTTGAAGGGAAATGGACACCACCACCAGAGTTTTGCATTCGAATCCCTGCCTCACAACTAAGCAACATGACTTAAACACCTGGAACTTTAACAGAGTTGGCCTTAGCAAAAAACCCAAGGCTGCTGTGCTGATCAGTCCCAATGGACACGTTTTTTGGGTGGAATAATGCAAGGAGGAAGCGGGGCTTGCCAGACGGGGTGAGACAGGTGATAGAGGCGGCAGCAGCAGCATTATAGATGGCACCGAGTTTTGCCATGTCTGCAGAACAGAAAGCAAATTGCACAGGAAAGGTGGGGCACGAACACTCACTGAAACAAAGCTCCACTGATAAATTCATGTTTAATTACATCTTCACAGCTTGTGTACTCAGCCAGCAAGCGGTGTAATTATGGATGACAAATAGCAAAAAGGAAAGCCTTTCTGGCCACCTGTGCTCCTGCTAAAAGCTCTCCTGAGTAAATATGTATGGCCAGGCCTCTTTGTTTTCCAGATGGGCTGGATGTTACTCCATCCATCTCCAGGCTGGCCATTGGACATGCTGGCAAAAACAAAGGGAGGACTTAATCGAGGAGGCACTAAGTTGGCCCACACACCATCATGGAATAGCGAAGGTGGGAGAGATGTGACCTTCAAAGATGCACTGTCTCTTCTTAGAGCTCTCCCAAAGAGCCACACAACATTTAAACTGACTCTAACACCCTCAATGAGAAAGAGTACAAACTACTTTGTTGACAAGCTGGAATGTGTCCAGGGGAGGGGGTGTGTGACCAAAATGGTTAATGGTCTGGAGAACAAGCCCTATGAGGAGCGGCTTATAGAGCTGGACATGTTTAGCCTTCAGAAGAGAGGGGACATGATGAGGACCATGTATAAATATGTGATGGGAAGTCATAGGGAGGAGGGAGCAAGCTTATTTTCTGCTGCCCTGGAGACTAGGATGCAATGGAGCAATAGCTTCAAACTACAGAAAAAGAGATACTACCTGAACATTAGGAAGAACTTCCTGACTGTGAGAGATGTTCAGCAGTGGAACTCTCTGCCCTGAAGTGTGGTGGAGGCTCCTCCTTTGGAGGCTCTTAAGCAGAGACTGGATGGCCATCTGTTGGGGATGCTTTAAATGCGATTTTCCTGCTTCTTAATAATAATAAAACTTTATTTATATACCGCTCTATCTCCCCTAGGGGATTCAGGGCGCTTTCCACAAGTAAACATAAAATATTATAATATAAGCAACTTATAAACACAATCCCATGCATTGACACAACCATTCCACATTATTCCATTGTGCAAATAAGTTACGAGGTCACTTCCAACTCTAGGATTCTATGATTCTACTGTTCAAGACAGACTAAACCAGATGGACATCTGAAACCGAGTTCACCATGTCTCTGGTGGTTTTGGAAGGTTTTGTTTTCAACGCTTTTACCTTCCAAAAAACACCAGAGATTAAACCAGATCCCAGTATTTACTCCTGTGTCTGCCTATAAGGCCTTAAGGTACTTGAGTCTGTCTTTTGTCCTTGGCATGAATAGGAAATTGTATTTTTCCCCTAATCATCTGCGGCAACAGCAAATCTGTTACACGAACCGGGGATATGCAACCTCCGGCTTTGGGGAGCAGTTCACATGACAACCAGTGGAAGCAATTGAGGAAGAAGCTTGCCCATGTCCATCTTTGCCCTTTTCTATGGGGACAAAGTTTGACACAACCAAGTAATCATATGATGGCGACCTTGCTATGCTATGCCATGAGTGAGGGGATTTTGTCCATTGGAAATGTCACTTTACCTCATATTGGTAAATGCTTTGGCCCTTTCAAGCCCTTTTTAATTACCCTATTGCCAACCGTGCCCTTTTATTTGTGTTACCTAACCAGGCTTAACCTACTCCCAACCCCAATGACGTCCGTCTCCATAGAAAACAGGATCCTCTCTCAAAATCCAGATCCTCTTAGAGATCAGCCGCAACGGTTGCGCAAGTGCGGGGAAACAAGGCACCCACTTCCCCCCACTTCTCGCCCAAAGCGCTGGCTTTGCCTTCGCCTGCCAACTCTGAGTGAAGAGAGTTAATCTGGAGACAGGCGCTCAGAGATGATGCAGCAAAGCACCTCGGCTTTGGGTGCCTGCCCGGCCCCTCGGGGAACGGAGACGTCACTTTCCAGCCCACATTGCAGCATGCGCAGGTTGTTTATGGCAGTTTCCCCACTATAATCTGCCTCTCCTTGGCAGCCAGCGGCATTGCCTGGGACCTGGAAAAAGCCAGAAGAAAGAGGCTTTGCACTTCCAACATCCCATTGAGGCTTCAACTTGGGAAAACGCAGTGTCCAGTTGTGGATCAGGAGTAGAAGGGGTCCAGGGAAGGGCCACCGAAATGGTCCAAGGGCTGGAAGCCATGAATCCGCGTGAGGAAAAGCCAAGGGAGTCAGGAATGTTTAGCTTGGAGAAAAGAAGGCTGAGAGGAGATATAGCATGCTGGAAAGGGTATCACATTGAGAAGGGAGGCAAGCTTGCTTCTCCTGCTAGAGACTAGGACACAATGGAGGAATGGGTTCAAATGGCAGGAAAAGAGATTCCACCCCAAAATAAGGAAAAACTTCCCAATGGTAAGAACTGTTTGATCTTGGAGGATGCTCCCACCTCAAAGTCTGATGGAGTCTCCTTCTCTGGAGGTTTTTAAGTCAAGCTGGATGGTCAGCTATCAGGAGGGCTTGGATTGTGCGTTCCTGCTCGGTAGAAAGAAGGGGGTTGGACTGGATGGCCTTTGGGGTGCCTTCCAACTCTAGGATTCTAAGAATGTAGCAACAATATTTACAGCCCAGTTTCACTACAGCAGTGGAGAGTACTGGATTCCAACTGATGCTTCACTCAAGGGCAAGATGCAGCTGCAGTTTAAGGGGGGGGGGGGTTAATAATAATAATAATAATAACAATAATAATAATATAGTAATGCTTTGTTTATATTCCACTCTATCTCCCAAGAGGTAAAATATTGCAAATTCCTGGTGGGGAAAAAGGTGGCCTGGTTTCAAAAGTCAAGATTCAGCCATAGAACCTTCTGGATGTCCTTGAGTTAGCTCTATAAACTCATCCTCAATTAATACCAAGTGCTGTAGGCTGTATTTCAGAGAAAGGGACTGGCAAAAACGCCTCTGAGGACTCGTTGCCTAAGAAAACCCTATGAGATTCATGGGGTCACCATAGGTGACTCTAAGGTACAGACTACACACAGCGTTCTCCAGGCGCTGCTGAATCGCAAGTGCCAGCAGACCCAGGCTGCATAACGAACAATGAGGAAATGTCTTCCTTTTGCAGCATGCTGTCCTTACAGGACACAGAAATGCTCAAGAGCAACCCTGGAATGGCTGAAGTGGATCCAAGTCATTCAATCAGCTTTGCTGGTCCTTTCACACCAAGGAACTGGGCTGGGCTTGGCTGAGTCCCACTCAGTCTGTGTCACTTCAGGATACCTTCCTTCCTTCCGTCGTTCCTTCCTTCCCAGGAATAGTCCGATTCTAGCCTTCAGCATTCAGCACTGCTTCTCCCTCCGCAGTTCAAGTTATTGAATTAGTAAAGTCAGGAAAAGTACAAAGTTATTAAATTTCAAAGCAAGTGCTGTCCATGTCAGTTGCCCTAGTGTAGACGGCCTGCCTGCCTTGACTTTCTGCCATCATAACGTTTATATATTTTCCAAAGATGTTTGTCAGAAACACAAACATATTTTGAAGTCGAGGATGTTGACAGTAGCATTTCTGAAAGTAGCATTAATTACCAGTTCTGCTGGCTTTTCCTTCTTGAATCAAGTGCCATGGAAGAATACAGCATGACGGCTGCCAGGCAACACTGGCCAGGTGCCTTCCTCACAGGACAGACTCACAGAGTTGGAAGAGGCTCCCAGGGCCATCCAGTCCACCCCCTTTCTGCCATGCAGTAAATATACAATCCAAGCCCTCCTAACAGAAGGCCATCCTGCCTCTGCTTAGAAACCTCCAGAGAAGGAAGGACCAGATTCTGTTGCTTACAGTTAAGATGTTCTTCCTAGTATTTAGGTGGAACCTTTTTCTTCCTGCCATTTAATCCATGCCTCCATTGAGTTCTATCTCCAGAGCAGCTTCCTCCTCAGTGGGACCTCCTTCCAAATACTGACACGCGGTTCTCGCGTCTCTTTTCCACAGCCTTCTCTTCCCCGAGCTAAACATCTCCAGCTCCCCCTGCAGCTCTTCCCGGGGCCTGGCTTCTACACTATTGATCACCACATCCGGAAATACTGAGAAGATAGTGAGGACAAACCAGAAATGGCCAAAGATTCATTTGAAAAAGAAAAATCAATATTTTGGCCAAGTATGTTTTCACACTTTGGGATAGCAAAGACTGTGTCTAGGCCTGTGGAAGTGCCACTGCGTGGCTCTCTGTCAGGAGTGCTTTGGTTGTGTGTTCCTGCATGGCAGAAGAGGGTTGAACTGGATGCCTTCAGTGGTCTCTTCCAATTTGATTGTTCTATGTGTTCAGGGTGCAGCCAACTTCATGCAGCAAAAATGAAGGCTTCAGGTGGGGGTGGCTATGAGGATGGAAAAACCGCACACATCAGCATGCAAGAAGAATTCGGTTCCAAAAGCGGACCTCTGCCAACACAAAATGATAGGGACAACTGGGACAGCCTGAAGGTGAAAGCTATAGCAATATATCGTGCCCCATCAGCAATTCACCTCTCCCCCAAAGTCACCTCTGCCACAAAACCTGCCCAACCGAGAGGATAAACAACACCGCCTCTCCATGGACTATGGAGCCAATCCTACTTAAAAACATTACCTGTATTTGTTCCGGCCTCATCAAGTGATGGCTCTCCAAAGTATCCCAGTAACAGCCTCGCAATCTCATCAGGGTCAGTTATCGCATCACAAGAAGAGCAAACAGAAGCGCTGGAAGGGAACAGGTGCTTGGGAATCATAGACAACATGGACACAAAATACACTCTGTGCCCATGTGCCAAGCAAACGTGATCTCTGGACCTGAAAGGATGGTTTTAGCTGAGAGAATGATTTCTAGGATGAAGAGGGAGATGCTGGATCAAGGCACAAGATAGGAAACCCAGTCAAACCATAATGCTAAAGGAACCCAGGATGGAAGTTTCTCATTGGGCTTAGCTTTTCTTCCTGGCAGGAAGAGCCCAAGGGAACAACAGGTTTCCTTCACAAGAGATTTCCTTCATTCGTAATGATATATTCAGAAGAAACAGTACTGGCTTGCAGGGACTCAGGTTCATATACACTTGCTGTTTGTGAATGTCCAGCTGCAGGAGTCCAGCAGCAGGGGAGGCTTGGCATGCAGCTCCGCAGCCCTGTGTGCCTCGCTCTGCCTCACGGGCAGCCTCTGGTTTTGTGCCATTCCAGAGGCCGGGCATTATTCAGTTCCCCAGGAACTGCAAGCTGGGAGGCCAAAGCAGCCAAAGAGCATCTTGTCTCCAAGGAAACCGGAGAAACGGGCTAGGGTTTTTCAATCCAACTTGACACAAGATGCTTTCTTCCCTGCCCTCTTTAAGTTTCCTCCAACAGACTGACCTCCTTGCGTACAGACAATCGAGCACAGACTTAAAAGCCTTATTCTGTCTTTCTGCAAAAAACCCGTCCATCAACGTGATTAATATTTATGAAAATTAAATTGCACAACACATGAGAACAAGAACCTGATCTATCAGCCAAGGTTAATGTGCATACACAAATGAGGGCCAAGAGTTGCCAAAAAAGCTCAAGCAAACTGGAATTTGCATTTTAATGCTGGAAACATAACAGGGAAGTGTCTGTTCCCGCTGGCCAAGAGGGGCATTCTGAAGCCTGGAGGTTGCCATGGGAGAAAGGGCCATGTTCCCCATAGATCAGAGAAAGGAACATCCAAAGCAAGACCTCGGGGCACATTCATACAGAAGCCTTGGTGGGTTTCAGTACGGCTTCTTGTGGCCAGCACTCCCGTAGATCTCACCTTCAAGGCCTGACAATGAGGGCGATAAACAGCACTTGCATCGCCTTTGCACCTGAAATAAAATCAACTCCACTTCTTCACTGAGACTGATTTTGCTCCTATTCCAAGTTCAATTCAAAAGAATGCACCGGCAGCATGACTTTCATAGAATGATGGCTTGACTGATTGAAAAACTCATACAGGCTCTGGAAAGGATTCAGCACGGAAGACGCCAGGGACATTTCCCTGAATGGTTCATCACAAATGTGGAGAAGGTTTAGTTCACATTTTCCTGGAAGCAGCAGAGTTAGGAAACTATCAACTCCTTCAGATCCTGAACGCACAAATGTCTTTAGATAAAAAACCTGCCTGCTGTTAGTTCCTTTGAGAGTTGGCTCTGTTCAGCAGATCTGCCACTAAAGCATTAGTCACATCACCCTTGTAAAGGTGTTTGAAGATGGAATCACAGAGCTGGAAGAGGACCCAAGGGTCATCTAAGTCCAACCCGCTTCTGCCATGCATACAGGAAGCAAAGTCCTCCAGACAGACGGCCACCCAGCTTCCGCCTAAAATATGGTGTCTAAGCAGAAGCTGGATGTATTGCTGAAGGCTTTCATGGTTGGAATCACTGGGTTCTTGTAGGTTTTTTGGGCTATATGGCCAAGTTCTAGAAGCATTCTCTCCTGACGTTTCACCTGCATCTATGGCAGGAATCCTCAGAGGTAGTGACCTCACAACCTTTCAGGATGCCTGCCATAGATGCAGGTGAAACGTCAGGAGAGAATGCTTCTAGAACATGGCCATATAGCCCAAAAAACCTACAACTACCCAGAAGCTGGATGGCCATCTGTTGGGAGGGCCTTGATCCACCACACATAAAATAAGGTTCAAGTTCTCTCCACTGAGATACTTCATCTCTACAGATGACTTGTTTGAAAAACAGAAGGCATGGAAAGTGGGGAAAGCAGACAAAAGTATGTCTCTTTTCCTTTCTACTGAATCATCTGTACACAACACACAAGAGGAAGTTTAATACCCTCTTCCTTGTCCCAATATTCCTCCACTACATGCTAGAAAATCGTCACTACACTTCTAGGATTTTAAGAATTATTACAAATGAATCCAGAATGCATGAATTCAATTTTGAATGGTCATGTTTCAGGAACAGACTCACAAAACACTCAACACCTGAGTTTACTATTTGAGAAGTGATAACTCAGTCGACGTAACTCCTGCAGGGTACATGTGATCCTGACTCTCAAATGTATAACTGAAAACCTTTTAAATAATCGCTAAAGTTAATATTTATCATGACTCAGCACAGGCCAGGAGATGCTATCCATCAACACCTAACCATCCCGAATTTTGTGATAATTACATTCAACAAAGATGAAATCTATTGGCAGCCATCTACCTGGGTCATTAGAATGGGCCCTGCCTGCTGTACAGTTTACACACCCTCCAGGTCATTCACTTTCGTTGATCAAACCCAGACCTGCAGAGAAACGCTTCTAATATCACAAGACCAAGTAAGGTCTTGTGATACCAAGTAAACACACACCTATTAAAAAATCCAAATAACCTTCCATGGTACGAAGTAGCCAACTTTGGAAGGACATCCATCTGTATTCAAGTAATTACACGAATACGACCCCATGTTATTGGTATCTGCAACCAAAGACTGTAATAGCCTTCGACTGTATTCAAGTTAAACGTGTCACCCTGAAGTGCGTGTCTCCCCTTGCAGCGTCATTGGCGGCTGGTTCTCCATCTATAGTACTAAGGATCCCTGTTCCAGGCGGAAGTTTCAGGCTCCAAATCTTGCGCAGTAGGAGCCTGAAGGACGTCCTCCTGCCCTGATGTATTTGGCCTCCTAAATCTCATCACCAGAGATGCAAAGAAGCCTCTTTCATTATGTGATGCCAATATGTAAGCCGCTATTGCAGATCTAATGGAACCACTACTTTAAGACCAGTCTTCACCTGTGAGACAGCAAACTAACTGCTCCCTACTTCATGTCCTGCATTCACTTGGCCACTTCTATCTTAATGGATAGTGCCTCCCAGATTATCTGATCTGGGGGACCAGGCTTTGATCCTCCACCTGCAAGAAACTAAATTATTATTATTATTATTATTATTATTATTATTATTGCTGTTGTTGTTGTATCCCACTTTATCTCTGCCAAAAGAGACCCAAAGTGGCCAACAATAAAAACAATCCAATATCTTGGTACTCACTGGCTAAAATGGTTCTTTCTTTTTTTCCATTTCTGGAAACCCACCATGAACCAGCTCGCAATGGTCCAGGGACCAAACACTTTGAATTGCATTGCACTAAATCGTTCTCTCAAAGCAAAAGCCAACATCAGACCGTCTCGACAGTTGAAAGGAACATCACACACGCCCCTCGCTCTATGCAGACTGGAACGAGTCGCTCTCAAGGGAAGCGGAGGGGAGGAGGGGGAGATTACCTGGGTGAACTGGTCTGCTGGTCCCACTACCAGGAGAAGAGTTGGCCTCTTTTCGGAGGGACTGACCCCTTTGCTGAGTGGCTTCCCTGGTAAACGTGGCCCCTGGTCCTCAGAGCCGGGCCCTGGGGCGTCCTTCGCCTCATTCTCTTTTGCTTCGGCGGGGCCTTGGCACGCAGCCTTTGGGAAAAGCCAAGAAAGGAGATCCCAGGCAGAGTGCAGCATCACTTATCCCTCCAGTGAGAAGCCTGGAAAAAGCCTCGGGGTTGGCGGAAAGGCAAGACGAGGCTGCACGACTAAGTGCCCTGGTTCAGAGGATCAGTGCGACAGCAAGAGCCTCAAAGCCCAGCCCTGCGCCATCGGCTCATGTTGTCGCAGCCGATGCCTGCCTCTGAAATTGCTCCCAGCGCTGTCGTGTCTGGCCTGACAAGCGGTTCACTCAAAAGAAGCAATGGCAAGCACACAAGGACTTCGGTGAAAGGCAAAGATGCTGGGTATGGAGGGAGCCTGACAAGGAAGAGGCAAAGTCGTGGAGAGGAAGAAAGGCACGCCAGGCGGCTGTCGCGATGGACCTGGGCTTGCGAGCGAGCGCATCCAAAGGAAGCGCATCAAAGGCACGGAGGTGCCGCTGGAGCATCCCGGCTGCGCTCTCACTGCAGCAGGGCCCAGCCAATCCCCACGCTCAACACTAGCAGGTTCATTATTCAAACCCAGTCATTGTGGGCCAATCAGGGAAGCCTGTGACTGGACAACTTCTTGCATGCAGCCAGACAGGTCTGCAGACCAGGGCTGGCTGCAACCTCTGCAAAGAGGTTGCATGGCTGGGTTATCAATCCCTTGAGGGCGAGAAGAGCATTGGAAACACCGTCCAACGACGATGTTCGGCCTATCTGAGCCCTGAGCCAAATCTACATCTTAATACCTTAATACATAGATAGTAGGAATTGTGCAAAGCTAATCACTCCCATGGATATTCTAGCACAGGCAAACTTGGGCCCTCCAGGTGTTTTGGACTTCAACTCCCACCATTCCTAACAGCCTACCGGCTGTTAGGAATGGTGGGAGTTGAAGTCCAAAACACCTGGAGGGCCCAAGTTTGCCCGTGCTTATTCTAGCAAGTCTGTCAGGAATTTAATGCACCTCCCGTGACTTTTACCACCCAGTATTTATCACCAACCTCGGTCTTAATGTGGTTTAGGAAATTCAAAGGTGAGGATAGGAAGCTACATCACATTCGTTGAGGGGGATGACTCAAGGCCAAACTGGTTTGGCAAGTCGATGTCTTCAAGCCAGGTCTTTGCTCAATGAGAAAGAGTGTATAAGGGGATGAAGGGAGGTTAATTTTGAAAAGCTGTCATTTATTTCTCTTGAGGCTTATTTCTGGAATCAGAGCAGGGTCGGGAGGGGAAATAGAGCTCAGGAAGGAGAGTACCTATAAGACCCCCAAACCACCATCTTTTCCAGCAAAGGTTAAGCAAGTCGAGGAGGAATTTGTTCAGACGCTCTATAAACAACTGTCTGAGTCAACGCAAGACAGAAGGCTCCGGATGCGAACAAGAAATAGTGAGTTGTTCAGGCCACAAATATCCCAAGAATTTTCTCTTCCTGGGTATCATGTGAGGCTTATTACAGAGTGCATTCCATCACCTTAGGGAAAAGCTCCATTTTTGGAGCGGAAGTAAAAAGAGGCAAGGAGGGCAGTTCAGAATAAAGTAAACAGGAACACTCACCCCTTCTTGCACTTCCACACATGATGCAATGGAACAAGTGAAAAGCCAAGGCAAAGAACGTTCCATGTGGAAGGGACATTGTTCACATCTGTGCAGACAAGATCCAAAACACCCACAGGTTGTGCAGGCCTGGACGAGGCTCTTGTCTTCTGCCATTCGACTCAGAGAAGAGGGTGGTTCCTTTGTTGACAAAGCGTAAAGGTGCCTTTCTGCATAGACCCATGGATAAGTTGGTCCAGGTTTGACCAAAATTTCTAGACTTATGCATGTATATGTTCTGCAACGATCTGAATGGGCCTAGTCAGAAAAACGGCACATAATAATACTCCTTGACTAAAGGAGCGAGCACCAGGGCAAGGAAAGGGTTTCCTCTCCTATCAGGTGACTCAGTGGAGGAACGTCAGCATTGCCTGCCTGCCTTTGAAGGGGAGACTCTGCAGTGACTCATCGGGTTTCAGTGCTCTTCTGAGAGACGTGGCCAAGGAGAGGAGCCTCTTGCCAGCTGCAGATAAGCTATCGCCTGGTTCTGCATTACTGCCTCCCGGCTCAAGTTTGCAAGAAGGCAATGCAGAGTTGGGGTAACCTTAAAATACGAAGTGGCAGGGTCGGAGCCCCTGGTGGAGCAGTGGGTTAAACCGCTGAGCTGCTGAACTTGCTGACCAAAAGGTTGCAGGTTCGAATCCGGGGAGCGGGTTGTGCTCCTGCTGTTAACCCCAGCTCCTGCCAACCTAGCAGTTCGAAAACATGCCAGTGTGAGTAGATAAACAGGTACCACTCCGGTAGGAAGGTAATGGCATGCCATGCAGTCATGCCAGTAGCCGCATGACTTTGGAGGTGTCTATGGACAACGCCGGCTCTTTGGCTTAGAAATGGAGATGAGCACCGGAGTCCTAGAGTCAGGCACGACTGGACTTAATGTCAAGGGGAAACCTTTACCTAGGGTTGGGTCTGAAGTCCTAAGAATATTTCTCCCCACATTGCCATGGTATGTCCACCGCAGATCTTTTACAACTTGGTAAAATTACTTGAATTTGCATCTTTATCTCACCTAAGGTAATGATAGGCGAAGAGGTGGCCAATTAATATAGGAGATCATCATGCTGTTCTTACGCCTGTCTTCTAGAATTTCTTCTGCCTCTGCCAAAGTGGGATCTCTGCTCAGATAACCCTCTCTTTCCACAGGTAACAAGAGACCAAAAGGACTCATGCCCAAAAAGAACTCATTGACCTTAATGCTCTAAATATAGACATCTAGTCACAGAGCAGAATGCCTATCTTGTCAGCTGGGCCTCGCAGCCCAGCACTATTCGACATGCCCTGACACAAGGAGATCATAGGGTTCTAATGCTTATCTTTATGGGATGTTGAAATTCCATAGTTTCAGAATATTCCAAAAAAGCCAGAGTTCAAAATTAAGCATGCACAAAGCCAAGGACAGTGTTTTATTGCCATGGAAAAGGCAATGCGGCATTGTTGACAAATCTCTCAGCCCCTGAAGTTGTTTAGTGGAGATATTGATGTATTAATCTGATAACATGGAACTTTTAAGCGTATGACTGCATTTATTTGCATTTTTATGTGCTTGGATCAATGCAGGAAGTTCAAGTGGCTTCCAATTCTACAGTAATATGCAAATATGCTTAGGTTCTTTGTGCAATGAAAATTAATTTGATTGGATTACCGTAATGAATTCTACGTGGGGCTGCCCTTGAAAACTGCCCGGAAATTTCAATTGGTTCAACGGGCGGTGGCCAGGTTGTTAACTGGCGCTCCTTACAGGGAGCAGTCAACCCTCCTGTTTTAGGAGCTCCATTGGCTGCCGTTCATTTTCTGGTCCCAATTCAAGGTGCAGGTTCTTACCTACAAAGCCCTGAACGGTTTGGGTCCCTCCTACCTGTGTGACCGCATTTCTGTGTACGAACCCACGCAGCCCCTTAGATCATCTGGAGAGGCCCTGCTCACACTCCCACCTCCATYGCAGGCACGATTGGTGGGGACGAGGGAGAGGGCTTTCTTGGTGGTGGGGACGAGGGAGAGGGCTTTCTTGGTGGTGGCCCCTCGACTATGGAACTCATTCCCCAAGGACATCAGGCATGCCCCAACTCTGGCAGTCTTTAGGAGCCTGAAAACGTGGTTGTTCCAGTGTGCCTTCCCAGAATAAGGAAACTCCCAGCATTATGTCCCCTAAATGCACTTTACTATGGATCTAGGAATGTCTGCCTGCCCCATCCCTCTCTGAAAACTCTATCCTAGTTCATATTCATCTCTTCATGCTCAGCATTATCTTTAAATTTTAAATATTGCATCTGGCCCAGCCATAGGTTTTAACTGTCACTGTGTTATTGTTAAAGTTTATTGCTTTTTTGTTATGAGTATTTTATTGCTTTGTATTATTTGTTGTTATTGCTTTGTGATTGATGTGTTGTGGGCTCAGCCTCATGTAAGCCGCACTGAGTCCCTTGGGAGATAGTAGCAGGGTATAAATAAAGTATTATTATTATTAGCGCACAAACAGACTCCTCTCTACATACTGAACTTTACTGTAGAGCAGGGATGGGCACAAGGAAGCACATCCCTCCAATTGTTGCTGGACTGCAATGCCCAGCATCCCTCATGACAGGGTAGTTTGGCCAGGACTGCTAAGAATTGCATTACATCAAATGCAGAGGGCTGCACTCTGCCAATCCCTATCTTAGAGACAGTAGGAAGCAGCAATATTTGGTATACACTGGAAGATCAATCCCATCTGTTCCTTTAACCCAGGATTTCACAGGATCAAGAGTTATATCCACCCAAATATCACACTCTTATTTTTAAATTTATTTACTATATTTATATCCTGCCCTTCTCGACCCCGAAGGGGACTCAAGGCGGCTTACTGTTTATATAGAAAAGTTTATTGTCTTCTGTCTTAAGCATAGCCTCAAGAAACTCATAAAAAGTCACAACAAAGAGAGAAGTGTAAGGACTTGAAAGTTGACATGGAAAAATGCAGGGATAATTCAAAAGTTAATGGATATGAATACACTCTAGAAGGCAGTTCCCCTGCCTGAGAGCCATCAGCTGTTACAAACACACATGTAATAATACAGATAGTGTCCTTGCAGTGAACTGAAGACAATCACTGAGCATTTTTAATGCCGTTGCAAAGTTTCTGAACAGTCTTCCAAGAGACACCGGCGGTAATGAGTTCATCACACTCCTCTGAACTCGTGACACGTTGGGCAGCAGAGCTCACATGAAGGAATCTAGACAGCTGATAGACGAGAAGACAAGTGAAAGAAGAGTGGCCAGATTCTGTGAGAGAAGAGATCAAAGTCTAGATGAGAACTTTGCACAAGTGCAGATGAAAGCATGTCATACTACGAGGCGTGAAGATAGAAATGAGAGGCACACTGGCAAGCATAAAGCGAAGCAACAGTTAATAGGTTCATAGCATGGTTACAGACAACAGAAGCACAGAGGATTTCCACACACAAGAATACTTTTAAACTTTGCCCACCCGGCCTGCATCAGTCTTGGCTCATTGTGAAAGACAGAAAAACAGCACAAGTGTTTGTAATGCAGAGCACTAACCTGGCCAGTCTAAACACTGTTCACGTTACACATCAGCTGAAGCCTCATGTTTGAAAAGTAGGGCTAAATGTCAAGTCAGTTTCACAATGTGCATATTTGTCCAAACAGATTCAGACTTTTTTACTGGTCCTACAAATCTTAGCATCCACCAGTAAGTGCATTCAGCACTAGCTGCACATGTCCAAGATGCAATTCCATGTTTATAGTATACTTGAGGTGTAAAAAGATTAAGAACAGGTGTCAACCGAAGCAAATGAACCATCAGCAACCTTTGTTGATCCTTTGCGTTTTAACTTGAGGCAACCTTCTCGAAACACTCAGCAATTTGCAACCTGTCTAATAAAAAACATAAACAACCCCCCCCCCATCCCGCTAAAACACATTTTGACACAGGCAAAGGGTGTTCATAAGGAAATAAGAACTAGGATCAAGACAATTTAGACTTGAACAGCATGGTGCGCATCTGATTTCGGACATGCAAATGACTCTCCATCTTTGGAAGCAGCCCATGCAGGAATGTTCCTGAAATGAGGAACAGCAGTGCGCTGTTAGCACCCACTGGTGTCCACAGTGTAGCATGACAGCTAGCGTTAAGATCACACTAGTCTTTAAGTTAACAGCATAAATGCTTTACTGTAAAATCTCTAAACACACTACACTTACTTGACCGGAACCACAGCCAAACATAAATATCAATTTCCATATAAAAACATATTGGTATGTTTTTCTTACTTTTTATTGTTATTTGCATCTTAACTGTTTCATTCTCCTTATACGCTCCCCAATATTAAAATCGGTAAATAAATAAAACTGAAACCAAACCATTTATATTCTTTAAGGAAACATGTTGAAATTGCAACTGTCCATATGCCACTGATTTCCACAAAGGAGAAACTGTCCAGTTGCAGTTTTGGATTCCAACTTGCTGCAAAAGGGAAAAGCCCAAGGAGCAATAGTTAGCCAATGCAGGCTAATGTTAAACCTGTGAGCAATACAGCAGGATTCTCCAGAATCCTTATTTACAGTCTTGTGCAAACACGGCTAAAGTACAGCCTGTGTCCAACCAGCACAATGCAGTTTTCACTTGCATGTGGCTCTGGGTTAACTTTTTTTTTAAAAAAAAAACCTAATAATCTATAACAACAGAATCTCCTATTCTATAGTAATATGCAAAGAAGATGAATTTGTGATTAGTGCACAGACTGACTCCTCTCTACATATTTAACTTTAAACAGCAGGGGTGGGCACAAGGAAGCCCATCCTTCCAGGTGTTGCTGGACTACAATGCCCAGCATCCCTCATGATTGGGTACTCCTAAAGATTAACGTGGCCCTTTTGCCATGGGCTGACTCAGCTGCAAGGGGTCAGAGGGCAAGATTCCTTGTGACTATCAGGTGCTGCGGTGGTCATATGAGTCTACAGCCAAAAATAGAGCACGGTGATAATATTGTCCTCTGATACGAAGTTCCTGGAACACCTAAGATTAAGTATTCATCACTAATGTTATCAAGTAACTAAAATGGCACCACCCAAAGTAGCTGTTTCTAGTGCGCGTCTTCTCATGACAATCCCGAAGGAAAGATCATGATGTGCTCTGGGGACACATCAGAAAACTCTCATTTGCAGGGTCATTCCTTTGGAAGCAGTTGCTTCCCTCAATGAGCGGACATCGTCATTATCGACTTCTTCAGAATGGCACAGCATTGTTTCTGCCAAGAAGAATGCCTCTGTGTGCCATCTACCTGGTTGGAACTGACAAAGATTCAGAACCCTGTCGAGAAATGCCTCTCGCAGGCTTGCTCGAAGACATCTGCACATGGATACTCCAGCAGGATTTCATGTTGGGTCTCCCAAGTAGAAAGGAATTGCCCCTCTGCTCCTCATTCCAGGTGATGCTGGAATGAGGAGCAGATAATAGTCCCTGGCTGAGAAGGAATAGTTACAGTGCCAAATGTTTGTAAGGCTGTTTGAACTCCTAATCATGAGACAGGGCAGAAAGCCAAGTCGGATATTAATATTTGCATACTACGACTGTACGTGCATCTTCCAGCTCAATTACATTAGGAAAGATATTGGTCCCCACCCAAGGAGCTCGTATTATTCCAACCATGAGGAAGGTAAGGCAAAAGGTGAGTTACGCGCATATAGGCACGTAATTCAGCTATGTCAACTGGGCGGTAAGAACAAAGAAGTTGAAAGCAACATAGTGCTATAAAAGGAGGTTCAACATAGTGAAAAGCAGAAGATGCTGTGAGATTTTTGTAGGTGGCCAACAAGTACAATGGAAATGCAGCCACAGTTTAGAGCAAACCAATGCAAAAGTTCAAAATTGCAGATGAATTCATCACAGATGGAAAGCGCATAGAGGCGCAGGAGGGGCAGCACTTGGATTGAATGGTGACTGAGGCATAACAAATGAATAAGAGCAGATGCTGTGGCAATAAAAACGAGCCAGGATATGGGTTAGGAAACTAAAAGGACAGAGGGTGGTAGGGAGGACAGGGAAAGGGGGCAGGCACAATTCATATACAGTATATATGACGTAATGACCTGGTAATTTGGGACGTTCCCGAGTGGAGAAAGAAGCCAAAAACAAAGGCAAGACTGAATGCTTGGTCCCAGGAGTGAGCAACACAGCTTCTAACAGATAAAGGAAATGTAAAGTGGACAATGAGTTCATATTGTTTGGTACAGCTGTAAGAAACCTAAAGAAAAAATCAAAACAGTGATGAGAGAGGAGCAAGTACTGAAACATACAGGTGTCACTCTGGAAGCTTCAGTGACGGAATGGAGTGGTTGCAACATATAAGTCTGCCCTGTAATCAGATACTCAGGTTAAAAACACCCCTGTTTATGGGGTAAGATATTAAAAGTAACTTTATACAGTTTTGTTCACATGTGTGCACACATGAACTCACTCACGCATGTGATCTTCAGGTCACATTCCTCGCCCAGATCTTAGAGCAAGACAGGATTCTAGACAAACAAACACACACTGCACAGCTTCTCTTCGTTTAAACAAGGTTAAGATATAACTGGATTTATGGTTGTTCCTCCCAAAGATGGTTGGCAGGGAAATCACTTTATAACACCTCTATTTTCATACCACAGACTCATCGCCCAGGCCCTCATCCCACATGTTCCCGGACACACATTTCCATCTGCTTTGTTAATTGGTTGTGTGTTGTACTCTTTCACTTTGCATGTTTTCCTTCGATTTAACAGCCCAGATAGACTTCTGTAACTTTTGCATTAAAGATAAACTCAAAAATCTCCTTCCTACAATATCTCATTAGCTATAAAGAATAAGTGATGAAGTCAAAGCCATGTTTGTGGACATTCACTGGCATTTACATTTATGCACCATGAACATGCATGCAATACTCAAATGAATTACACTATGTAACACGATTTTTGGTCCTGGGTTACAAATGTAATTTCTTAATTGGCTCTATCACAAAGACATGGACATTGTTTCTGCAGGAGGGATATCCCTCAGCACATTTTGCTATAGTTTTTCAATTAAGTTCTCATGAGTCTCAACCAATTCAACCTAGTTGGTGGTTGCCACAAAAATAACAGATCAGAGCAACTACTTTCAAAGTCAATACCACACAAATAAACAGGAAATAATGCTTTCAAACCAGAATCAGAAAAGTTTTCAAGTGCTGTTACATAGTGTTATTAGTGGGAAATATTGCAAATCAAACCCCCCATGCAGGAGAAAGCAGTTAACCTTTGAAATGTGCAAGAGGGAGGCGGAATCAAGGGGTGGGAAGGGAAGACTGGCATAAAGGACAGGCATGTCATAAGCTAAAGAGCTTGACCTCTACAATCCAGCCCGAATTTTTGTATGTAGTAAGGAGGCAAAGGACTGCATTAAGTGATGGGGCCGAGCCAAATAGGACAGATTTTATTTCATCCATTTTTAAAACTACTTGGTAGTGATTTTAACTGTTTTCTTACCCAAGTGTTTTAGAACGATGTTTGTTCACTTGCGCACTGCCATCAAGCTAAAGTTGTTTTCTGGCAATCTTATGAGCAAAAGAACCTGGGCCATCAGGAACCCTTTCCGGCTCTTGCTAGACTCAGTAATAAATATTAATGATATGATGTTGTGGGAGTGAACAAGTCCCAGTGATGAGAGATCTATCCAAGTGAATTACTACTACTACTACTACTACTACTACTACTACTATCATGGAAGCAATAATGTGACAAATACAAGCACTTTGGCCTGAATTCTGCGTGATAGTCAGTACAATTCAACTATGTTTTGACTTACCATTTAATACTTGAATGAGGTGGGAGAAAGAACTCATCTGTGTGAATGTTGCAATGGGGGGGGGGGGGGACTTTCTTGGGAGGCGTTAGCTGGCCCTGATTGATTATTGTGTGAAATTCCTCCTTTTTAAATGTTGCTCTTTATTTACTGTCTGATTTTAGAGTTTTTAATACTAGTAGCCAGATTTTTGTACATTTTCTTGGTTTCCCCCAGGAAGAAATCAGCCAGGCTTTGAAGCTACAAGGCCATTCAATGCTAATGAAGCTGGGCAAAGGCAACATTCACACTTGCCTCAAACAAACAAAGGGTTGGGTTGTTGTAGATTTTTCAGGCTATATGGCCATGTTCTAGAAGCATTCTCTCCTGATGTTTTGCCTGCATCTATGTCAGACCTCCGGATTGTGAGGTCTGACAAAGGGTTTTTCTCCCACCCTGGACATCATTCCACAGGGATATATGTAAACCCCACTTGCCTATTTTCCAATAGACTTCATAACCTCTGAGGATGCCTGCCATAGATGTGGGTGAAACATCAGGAGAGAATGCTTCTGGAACATGGCCAGGCAGCCAAGAAAACTTACAGCAACCCAGCCATGAAAGCCTTTGACAACTTATCTATATAGCTACTAGCCGTCCCCTGCCACATGTTGCTGTGGCCCAGTCTGTGTATATGTGTTTTGTGTGTACATATATATGTGTATATATTTGCATATATCTGTGTTTGCATATATATGTGTGTGTGTTGTGTGTGGTTTTGTGCATGTGCTGTAATGTATTATTTATTTTTATTCTTTTGCTTTTTAAGTCCCTTCCGCTGTGCTTTTCAGTGTTTTATGAATGACGGTCACTTGTTGGTCTGATAGGTGTCTTGTGTCCAAATTTGGTGTCAATTTGTCCAGTGGTTTTTGAGTTATGCTAATCCCACAAATGAACATTACATTTTTATTTATATAGATTTGTTTTTTTTTTTTTTTTTTTTTTTTTTTTTTTTTTTTTTTTTTTTTTTTTTTTTTTTTTTTTTTTTTTTTTTTTTTTTTTTTTTTTTTTTTTTTTTTTAATTTTTATTTATATAGACTAGCTGTCCCCTGCCACGTGTTGCTGTGGTCCAGTCTGTGTATATGTTTTGTGTGTACATATATGCGTTTGTGTGTATATATATGTGGTTTTGCATATGCATTGTAATGTATTTTTCTATTTCTTGGCTTTTTAAGTCCCTTCCACTGTGTTTTTCAGTGTTTTTATGAGTGATGGTCTCTCAATGGCCTGATTGGTGTCTTGTGTCCAAATTTGGTGTCAATTCACCCAGTGGTTTTTGAGTTATGTTAATCCCACAAACGAACATCACATTTTTATTTATATAGACTAGTCATCCCCAGAGGCGGCCCTAGGTAATTTTCAACGGTAAGCAAACAGTATTTTGGTGCCCCCCCCCCACCCCAACCAATCACTGATATATATTTTCTGTTTGTCGTGGGAGTTCTGTGTGCCATATTTGGTTCAATTCCATCATTGGTGGAGTTCAGAATGCTCTTTGATTGTAGGTGAACTATACATCCCAGTAACTACAACTCGCATATGTCAAGGTCTATTTTCCCCCAAGAGCGCCCCTGGCAAAATCAACTATACTGCAAATGCTTACTTTGCGTAATGGGTTGAGCCGCCATCCCTGCCATGCATTGCTGTGGCCCAGTCTGTGTATATGTGTTTTCTGTGTATGTGTGTATATATATGTGTGTGTGTGTATGTGCGTTTGTGTGTATATATGTGGTTTTGTGCATGTGTTGTAATTTTTATTTTGTTTTTTTTGCTTTTTAAGTCTCTTCTGCTGTGTTTTCCAGTGTTTTGATGAGTGATGGTCTCTCATTGGCCTGAGAGGTGTCTTGTGTCCAAATTTGGTGTCAATTTGTCCAGTGGTTTTTGAGTTATGTTAATCCTACAAACGAACATTACATTTTTATTTATATATACTAGCTGTACCCCCCACGCGTTGCTGTGGCCAACCTTCCCTCTTTCTCTCCTTCTTTCCCTCCTTCCTGTCTTTCCTTCCCCCCTTTTCTTTCTCTTCTGCTGTCTCTCTTTTCTTCCTTCTCTTTCCTTCCCTCCCTCTTCCTCTACATCTTCCCCCCCTTCCTTCGCTCCCTCTTTCCTTCCTTCTTTACCTTTTCTCTTTCCCTCTCTTCTTCCTTCCTGCTCTAACTTTCCTTCCTTCCCTCTTATTCTTTCCCTCCCTCTTTCTCTCCTTTCTTCCTTTATTTCTTTTCTCCCCTTTCCTCCCTTTTTCTGTATTGTCATTTAGCTTTTCATCATTTTGGGGACTTTAAAAGTCCTTTCTGCTGTGTTTTTTTTTTTTTGAGTGAAGGACATACATTGGGTTGTTAGGTGTCTTGTGTTCAAATTTGGTCTCAATTCAGTGGTTTTTGAGTTCTGTTAATCCCACAAACAAACATGACATTTTTGTTTATATATATATATAGAGAGAGAGATCTATTTCAATCTCTATCCCTATCCATCTCTCTGACTCTAGATCAGGCTTGGACCCTTGGGCCCTCCCTCCAGGTGTTTTGGACTCCAACTCCCACCATTCCTAACAGAGTTCTATAATAGATGTTGGTCTTCTTCTGAATGTGCACAGACTATGTTATCATCAGCATATTGGAGTGTGGGACTATGACTTCTTTCAATCTAGGCTGGGCATGGGCCAGCTTGGGCCCTCCCTCCAGGTGTTTTGGACTCCAACTCCCACCATTCCTAACAGAGTTCTAGAATAGATGTTGGTCTTCTTCTGAATGTGCACAGACTATGTTATCATCAGCATATTGGAGCGTGGGACTATGACTTCTTTCAATCTAGGGTGGGCATGGGCCAGCTTGGGCCCTCCCTCCAGGTGTTTTGGACTCCAACTCCCACCATTCCTAACAGCCTACCGGCTGTTAGGAATGGTGGGAGTTGGCGTCCAAAACACCTGGAGAGGGAGGAAGGGAGGGGGACTCACCCGGAGGTCTCCCTCGGAGCGGTGGAGGCCGAGGCGCTGGAGGCCGACGGCCAGGTCGTGGACGCAGAGGGCGCCGTCGCGGTTGACGTCGAGCTGGAGGAAGAGGGCCCGGAGGCGGCGCTCGGGGTCCAGGGCGGAGGCAGGAGGAGAAGGAGGAGAGGCCGAGGCGGAGGAGGAGGGAGCCGGGCCCTCGGAGGCCGCCGTGGTGGAGGCCGCGCCGCCGCAGTGGCAGAGGACGCCGCTGACCACGGGGGAAGCCAGGGACCGCCGCGCGCCGCCGCCAACAGGCATGCCCTCCCTCCAGACTCCTCAGGCGCCGGCAAATGGCGCCGCCCGCCTTTCCGCTTCCGGGCCCCTCGCGCCCCTCCCTGATTGGCCCGCCTCTCCCCTCCTCCCCTGTTCCCATAGGCCGAACCGCCTTCCTCTCCCGCCTCCCCGTGACGCCCAATGGGAAGACAGTACGCTCCTGACTGGCGTCCGCTTTTAAATCAATCAGAAGCGAAAGTCAAATTCTCAGGCTAGAGGGCGGGAGGATAGTGATGACGTAACGGCTCCCTCTCCCGCCTCCCCGTGACGCCCAATGGGAAGGCAGTACGCTCCTGACTGGCGTCCGCTTCTAAACCAATCAGAAGCGAAAGTCAAATTCTCAGGCTAGAGGGCGGGAGGATAGTGATGACGTAACGGCTCCCTCTCCCGCCTCCCCGTGACGCCCAATGGGAAGGCAGTACGCTCCTGACTGGCGTCCGCTTCTAAACCAATCAGAAGCGAAAGTCAAATTCTCAGGCTAGAGGGCGGGAGGATAGTGATGACGTAACGGCTCCCTCTCCCGCCCCCCCGTGACGCCCAATGGGAAGGCAGCACGCTCCTGACTGGCGTCCGCTTCTAAACCAATCAGAAGCGAAAGTCAAATTCTCAGGCTAGAGGGCGGGAGGATAGTGATGACGTAACGGCTCCCTCTCCCGCCCCCTCCCCGTGACGCCCAATGGGAAGGCAGCACGCTCCTGACTGGCGTCCGCTTCTAAACCAATCAGAAGCGAAAGTCAAATTCTCAGTCAAGAGTGCGGGAGGATAGTGATGACGTAATGGTTTGAAACACGCTCAGCTGCTTCACTTGGTACGCATGCGCACTCATCCAGCTTTGATTCTAAGCGCCAATGAGAGAAAGGGAAGAGGGAGAGAAAAAAGGGTGGGTGTGACGATTGCGGAAAACGGAGCACATTCGCTATTGGCTAGTGGAAATCCAATCAGCGCAAGGCAAGCCGAGGAAGGAGGCGGAGCTCGATTGTGATAGGCGAGTCCCGAAGAGGAAGGCTGGACGGACAAGACCGCCACCCAATCAGAAATAGGGAATCCGGGGAGAGGGAGGATGACGATACAGTTGGGCGTTCGTCTCAGCCACTGTTAGCGCGGCTTCCTTCTGACGAAGGGCTTCGTAAACAGGAAGCGAACCAATAGCGGAGGAGGGCGGGCGCCGGGGCCGCTGACAGGCAGAAGGCTGGCCCAATGAAAGCGCCGGACACGAGCGGGCCGATTCTGGAAGCCATTACGCCACTGCCGCAAAGTGGAGGCCCGCTGTGGTGCTGGCGACGCCGAGGAGGCGCGGTACGCAGTTTGCGTATCTTTCTGGGTCTGAAGGGGGAGCGGAGGGCGGGCGAGGAGGAAGGAGAAGATACTGTAATCATGTTCATCTAAGGGACAACAACAACAACAACAACAATTGTATCTATTTTAAATCATACCCAAAGGCCTCTATTTTCAGCTGCCTTGAGTCTCCTTTGGGTTTGAGAGAAAGGGAGGTATAAATACACATAATAATAATAGTAATAATAATAATAATAATAATAATAATAGTAAATAATAATAATAATAATAATAATAGTAATAATAATAATAATAATAATAATAGATGGCAGCTTTGAGTCTTGTTTTGGGAGAGATAAACTGGGGTATAAATAAATATGTTAATAATAAATAGAACAATAATAATAGTAATTGTAGGCTTGTATTTTAAGCAGGGGAATAATAATAATAATAATAGTCTTTTGAATCTCATTTGGGAGAGATAATAGTAATAATAATAATAATAATAATAATAGTCTCTTTAATCTCCTTTGGGAGAGATAATAATAATGATAATAGTCTCTTGAATCTCCTTCAGGAAAGATGATGATGATGATAATAATAATAATAATAATAATAGTCTCTTGAATCTCTTTCGGGAGAGATGATAATGATAATAATGATAATGATAATAGTCTCTTGAATCTCCTTCAGGAGAGATAATAATAATGATAATGATAATAGTCTCTTGAATCTCCTTCAGGAGAGATAATAATAATGATAATGATAATAATAATAGTCTTGAATCTCCTTCGGGAGAGAGAATCATAATAATCATCATCATCTCTTGAATCTCCTTTGGGAGAGATAATAATAATGATGATGATAATAATAATAGTCTCTTGAATCTCCTTTTGGAGAGAGAATAATAATAATAATAATAATAATAATAATACAATAAGAAGAGTGATTTGTCTGCTGTGGACTCATCCTGTTGTGTTCCAAATAATAATAATAACAACAACAACAACAACAACATTATTATTATAGTCTCTTAAATCTCCTTCAGGAGAGATGATGATAATAATAATAGTCTCTTGAATCTCCTTCGGGAGAGATAATAATCTCTTGAATTTCCTTTGGGAAAGATAATAATAATAATAATAATAATCTCTTGAATTTCCTTTGGGAAAGATGATAATAATAATAATAATAATAATAATAATAATAATCTCTTGAATCTCCTTTGGGAAAGATGATGATGATGATAATAATAATAATCATAATCTCTTAAACCTCCTTCGGGAGAGATAATAATAATAATAATAATCTCTTGAATCTCCTACAGGAGAGATAATAATAATGATAATAGTCTCTTGAATCTCCTACAGGAGAGATAATAATAATAAACAACTTTATTTATACCCCGCCACCATCTCCCTGAAGAGACTCAGGGCGGCTAACTTGAGGCCAAGCCCAAGGATTACAATAAGGCAAAAATAAAATACACACAACAGACAGTAACTTCAAATAAAATACTAAATAATTACAAAGTAATACAATAAAATAAAAACAGTAACACATGGATCTGTGCACATCATTCAAAAATACATCACACAGTCCTAAACGCTTGGAAAATGTTTGACTTGTGATTTTGGGATGCGAAATCCTGCATATATAGATCTCATTTGCTGTGTCATACTGTATTTTTGTGTCAATAATAATTATATATTACAATATAACTACACTATTATTATAATATAATTTATTATTATTACTATTACCGACTGTTAGGAATTGTGGGAGTTGCAGTCCAAAACACTTGGAGGGAGGGCTGAAGTTGGCCCAGGCCTGCTTTGGAGACATTTTGTCTTTTTCTATTATTATTCTATTACTTTTTAATATATTATTATATATTCTCATTATTATTACCTGCGGTTGGGAATTGTGGAAATCCAAAGCACCTGGAGGGAGGGAGGAGGCCCAATATTGGCCGACGCCCGCTTTACAGCCTCGTTTACGTTTACGTCAGAAGTGTACAAATGCGCCCTTCCAATTTTTCGTTTTCTGGGAGATGCTTGACACGATAAGGAAAGCCTCACTGCCCATGTCTCTTCCCCACAGGTCCTTGCTTTGTGCCCCAGCCTGCCTCCCGCTGTCCTGCTCCACCACTGGGCTTGGCCCGGAGCTCGCCACACCCAGCCGGACCTGGGTGGCCGGCGCCCAATGGCCATGCCGTCTCCTCCGGGACCGCCGGCCAAGAAGCGGAAGATGAACTTCTCGGAGCGGGAGGTGGAGATCATCGTGGAGGAGCTGGAGCGGAGCAAGCACCTCCTGATCAACCACTACAACGCCGGCGTGTCTCTGGCCGCCAAGGCCGCCGCCTGGCACAACATCCTGCGCCGCGTGAACGCCGTGGCCACCTGCCGCCGGGAGCTGCCCGAAGTCAAGAAGAAGTGGTCCGACCTCAAGACGGAGGTGCGGCGCAAGGTGGCCCAGGTCCGAGCCGCCGTGGAAGGAGGAGGAGGGGGCGAGGGCCAGGGCGGAAGCGTGGAGGGGCCGGTTGTGGAAGACCCCGCCAGTGCCGCCGCCACCCCGGTCATCCTCACTTCCATGCAGCAGCGCATCTGCAACCTCTTGGGAGAAGCCACCATCATCAGCCTCCCTGCTGGAGACTGTACCGCTGCCGATGGGACGGAAATCCCAATCACGGCTGCAGCCACGACGGTCACCCTGACGCAGAGTAGGTCTCACGGTGGTGGGAATTATATTTGTTAGCTGTCTTTCCTCATGGCTTAAAGTGGGGTACAACACGGTTAAGACGGAAGTAAGGAAGGGAAGGAGGGAAGGAGATGAAAGAAGCAAAGAGAAAGGGGGGGGGGGGAAAGGGAAAGTTACATATATGATGGAAACGGAGAAAAGAGTGAAAGCGCTACCAAGAAAATGCATAACCGGGCAACACTGGGTATGGCTTAGACCAGTGGTTTTCAACCTGTGGGTATCTCCCCAGGTGTTTTTGGCCTTCAACTCCCAGAAATCCTAACAGCTGGTAAACTGGCTGGGATTTCTGGGAGTTGGAGGCCAAAACACCTGGGGAGAGCCCCACAGGTTGAGAACCATTGCCTTAGCGAGCCATTCCTCAGCTTTGGCACAGATCACATCTTCTGTATTTGCCTCCATTCGTGTCTATTTTGAGCACGAGTTGACCACTGTATCATTGCATGGCCATGTTCCTCTCTTGCATATACGTCATGCGGAGTCAGACCATCAGGTGGGAGGATAACCAAGAATCATACTAGGACCTAGGCTCCTTCTACATTACCATATAAAATCCAGATTATCTGCTTTGAACTGGGTTATATGGCAGTGTGGACTCATTTGATGTGACCATCAGGTGGGAGGATAACCAAGAATACTAGGACCTAGGATCCTTCTACATTGTCATATAAAATCCAGATTATCTGCTTTGAACCGGATTATATGGCAGTGTGGACTCATTTAATGCCGTTCAAAGCAGATAATCTGTATTTTCCCTGTGGATACCATGTTGCTGTGGCACTGCTCCATCACCCGTCTGTTCTGCGCATCACGTGGGCTGCAAAGTGCTGCTTGAGGTGGGCAATGTGGCATAGAGGATCTTTGGCTGTTGATATTGTTCGAACATCCTCGTTGCGCAGTCCACATCGAGCCGTCTCTCGAGGGAGGCATGCACAGCCCGTAGTTGTTCCGAGAGAGCCTTTGTGTCAGACTGTAGGATCTATATAGCAATATTAAATAACCACTCACAAGCCGGTTTTGCTTTGAAATGGATATATTGTTGTATCTCTGCAGCAAAGAAAGACACTACTGACTTTTTCCCACCACCACTTCCTTTTATACACCTTTCCTGCCCATCTCCCCCGCTTCTCAGTTTCCTTATTAGAACTTGTTGCTTCACAAGTTCCAACACAAGGTTTCCAGCGCCTTGTGCTGGCTTCAAAATGTCACAGAGAGAGAATTGATTCAGCCAGGATGATTCAGTCAGGATGTCCATGTCTACCTAAAAGAATCCCACCCCTTGTGTGATTGTGGAGCAGAACAGACAACTCCGCATCTGAATGTTTGTCCACTGTGCCATGCCTCATGTACAGAGGAGGAATTGTTGGAGGCTACAGACAGTGCCGTTGCTGTTGCTCGTTTTTTGGTCAAAAGATAGTTAGCCGCCTGCACACCTTCTATTTTTATCAGTTTTATACTAATTTATGCAATGCTTTTGATACGAAATCAATAAAATTGTCCATGTCTCTGCATGCACTGTAGCACATGGCAGGTAGCACGGTCAAGTGGGCAATACTTTAAAACTTTTACATTGGGCCTGCCTCATGTTTTTAAAATGTATTGTGTTATTATTGTATTGTTTTTGCTTTTTATGAGTTATTTATTGTTTTGTTGTTGTTGTTGTTTTCATGATGTTGTTGGGCTTGGCTTCTTGTAAGCCGCACCGAGTCCTGCGGGAGATGGTAGCGGGGTATAAGAACAATAAATAATAAATAATAATAATAATAATAATAATAATGTATTGTCGAAGGCTTTCATGGCCAGAATCACTGAGTTGTTGTAGGTTTTTGGGCTATATGGCCATGTTCTAGAGGCATTTCTCCTGACGTTTCGCCTGCATCTATGGCAAGCTTCCTCAGAGGTGAGGTCTGCTGGAGCTGGGAAAAAAGGGGGTTTATATATCTGTGGAATGACCAGGGTGAGACAAAAGGCTTTTGTAAGTGGGCTAGGTGTGAATCTTTCCAACTGACCACCTTGATTAGCATACAATGGGCTGACTGTGCCTGGAGCAAACTCTTCTTGAAAGGTGATTAGATGTCCCTGCCTGTTTTTCTCTCTGCTGTTTTTGCTGTTGCAATTTTGGAATTTTTTAATACTGGTAGCCAGATTTTGTTCATTTTCATGGTTTCTTCCTTTCTGTTGAAATTGTCCACATGTTTAATTTCAACAGAAAGGAAGAAACCATGAAAATGAACAAAATCTGGCTACCAGTATTAAAAAATTCTAAAATTAAAACAGCAAAAACAGCAGAGAGAAAAACAGGCAGGGACATCTAATCACCTTTCAAGAAGAGTTTGCTCCAGGCACAGTCAGCCCATTGTATGCTAATCAAGGTGGTCAGTTGAAAGATTCACACCTAGCCCAACTTACAAAAGCCCTTGGTCTCACCCTGGTCATTCCACAGATATATAAACCCCTTTTTCCCAGTTCCAGCAGACCTCCTACCTCTGAGGATGCTTGCCATAGATGCAGGCGAAACGTCAGGAGAAATGCCTCTAGAACATGGCCATATAGCCCCCAAAACCCCACAAGAACTGAATAATAATAATAATAATAATAATAATAATAATAATAATAATAATAATACATGCTAGTAACTGCCATCCATTTTCCCTAGTTCCAGCAGAGGCGAAGTATCACAGCCTAGAGGACGGCGTGGTGGGGTACTGCACCACCGAGGCCCCCGCCACGGTCACGGTGGCGGCCGAGGCGCCCCTGGAGATGGTGGCCCCACCGGGCGAGGCCTGCGCGAAGCCTCAGGAGCTGAAGAGCCGCATCGCCTTGAACTCGGCCAAGCTCCTGCAGGAGCAGCGCGTGACCAACCTGCACGTGAAGGAGATTGCGCAGCACCTGGAGCAGCAGAACGACCTGCTGCAGGTGATCCGGCGGTCGCAGGAGGTGCAGGCGTGCGCCCAGGAGCGCCAGGCCCAGGCTATGGAGGGTGCGCAGGCTGCCCTCACCGCCCTCGTCCAGGTCCTCCGCCCCGTCATCAAGGACTTCCGGCGGTTCCTGCAGAGCAACACGCCCACCCCGCCGGGGCCCGCGGGCCAGAGCCAGGCCGCCCAGAACGGGCAAGACGGCGAGGACAATTACACCATGAAATGAATCCCACACGCCAAGCGAAAAAGCTGCCTTTGAGCCATGGACCTCCTCGAGAGGCAGTGCCAGGGGCGTCCCTGGCCGCAGCATTCAAACTGCTTTTGTACCTTCCTATAGAAACCCTTTCGGGATTTTTCCTGGGATTTCACCCCCATTATTTTTTTTATTTCAACAAGTACAGAATTGATATGTAGCCTCCACTGGGCACTCAGAACTCAAACTGGGGTATTAAAAATAAACCACAGAGCCATCGCACTTCCCTATCCGAAAACATCTTTCATTTCCTTAATTTGCCGTTTCCTTCTGATAATTACTTTAAGGAGTGAGTCATCCTAGAATCCTAGACTTGGAAGAGACCTGGTGGGCCATCCAGTCCAACCCCATCCTGCCAAGAAGCAGGAAAATCGCATTCAAAGCACCCCTGACAGATGGCCATCCAGCTCATGCTTAAAAGCCTCCAAAGAAGGAGGCTCCATCAATAGAATGGAAAGCATCTCAGGTCATCCACTAAACAACTAGGTTGTTGAGTGTTTTCCAGGCTGCCTGGCCGTGTTCCAGAAGCATTCTCTCCTGACGTTTTGTCTGCATCTATGGCAGGCATTCTCAGAGGTTGTGAGGTCTGTTGAGAACTAGGAAAATGGGGTTTATATACCTGTGGAATGATGTCCAGGGTGGGAGGAAGAAAGAACTCTTGTCTGTTGGAGATAGGTGTGGATGTTGCAATTGGCCACCTTGATTAGCATTGAATGGCCTAGCAGTTTCAAGGTCTGGCTTCATACTGCTGTGACATTCCATATTGTCAGCCTGGGGTGTTTCCTAAGATGCTCCACTGTTTCGTCCCTCTCTTTGCGTAGGCGCCACTTTGGGTCATTGCAGGACTCTTACTATTATCATTACTATTATTTTGGCAGGCGGTACAGTGTGACAAAGGCAAGGACAAACAGACGTGGCATTGGGGGCTGTGCCATCGTGATTAGAATGTGGAAAATAGGGTTTGTATATCTGTGGAAAGTCCAGGGTGGGAGAAAGAACTCTTGTCTGCTTGAGATTTATTTTTATTTTTTATTTACGACATTTATATGCCAGCCTTCTCACCCCGAAGGGGACTCAGAGTGGCTTACAAGGTATATATTACATACAATATATTATATTATTAGCATAGTACAATATCAGCATTAAACATTGCTATATTGCACCATACCACTATATCGTAATATTATTAGTAATATTACATGTAATATAAATATATAATTATAATATATTAACATTATTATATTGCATTACATTATAATATTATAAATATTATATGTATATACAATATATTATTAGAATAGCACAGGAGACAAGGTGTGAATGTTTCAAACCCCATTTTCCTAGTTTCCAACAGACCCCACAACCTCTGAAACGTCAGGAGATAATGCTTTTGGAACATGGCCAGGCAGCCCAGAAAACTCACAGCAAGCCAGTGATTCCAGCCATGAAAGCCTTCGACAATGCACTAAGCAACTATTCAAAAAGCTGATCTGCATGTTCTCTCATATGCAGATGGACATCGGTTTCCAGGTGGAAGGCAGTCCCAACAAGGGTTGGCTTGCTGCACCTCCTTCCTCTTGGCACGTTTCTCCCTTTTGCCCTCCATTCGTGCTTCTTATAATTCCGCAGCACTGCTAGTCACAGCTGACCTCCACTTAGAACACTCCAGGCTTCCCAGATCTCTCTCGGTGTCTCTGCCACAATTTTTAAGGTTGGCTTTAAGCCCATCTTTAAATCACAACATTCAGTTTCCCGTTCTTGCGCTGGAAGTGGAGTCACTACTTTGGGAGGCAGTGCTCTTTGGGAATTCGGCCAACGTGGCCTTCGGTCCAGCGGAGTTGATAGCGGAGGAGCATCTGCTGTGGTGGCTCTTCCAAAGTAGGATCAATACAAAGGGCCTTGACTACATCCAAACACCTTATTCAATGGCTAGCGGATAAAATACATGTTCTGCCAAATGGAGAAACCTCTGGCTACAATGCCAGTGCCCACCAATGGTCAGCGGTGCCTGTAACTAGTGTTTGTGCTGCTAGCTCAGGCATGGGCAAACTTGGGCCTTCCCTCCAGGTGTTTTGGACTTCAACTCCCAGAATTCCTAACATCCACAGGCCCTTTCCTTTTCCTAATTATTATTATTAGTTTGGTTTCTTTTCCATTAATTTTTGTATTCTTTTGGATAATATTTATTATTATTATTTTGATTTTTTACATTATTTTTTGCCATTATTTAGGATAATTTTTTTATTATTTTGATTTTTTTACAATTTTTCCCATTTTTTCCCAAGCCGGAGCTGACATAGGGAGCTCATCTCACTGGACTCAATCCTGTGACCTGTCAGGCTTTAGTCCTACCGGCACAGGGACTTAATCCATTGCGCCACAGGGGGCTCCTATTTTTCCCATTATTTTGGTGATTAGTTTGTGAAATCTAATATCGAGGTGCAGTTTCTACTCTGGGTTGTTGTAGGTTTTCCGGGCTATATGGCCATGGTCTAGAGGCATTCTCTCCTGACGTTTCGCCTGCATCTATGGCAAGTATCCTCAGAGGTAGTGAGGTCTGTTGGAAGTAGGAAAATGGGTTTATATATCTGTGGAATGACCAGGGGGACAAAGGACTCTTGTCTGCTGGAGCTAGGTGTGAATGTTTCAACTGACCACCTTGATTAGCATATAATGGCCTGACAGTGCCTGGAACAATCTTTTGTTGAGAGGTGATTAGATGTCCTTGTTTGTTTCCTCTCTGTTGTTGTGCTGTTGTAATTTTAGAGTTTTTTAATACTGGTAGCCAGATTTCCAACACACCTCACAACCTCTGGACAGTTTCCACTCTGTCCACTGGATGGCAGCACAGCACAGAGGTGCTATATAACCTACCCTGTCATTCCTCAATCATTCAGCCATGGCGATTAATCATAATAATACTAATAATAATATCCAGGGAGCTGAAGTTTTGCCTTTGGCCTCCTCTGACATTGGGGCCATTATGCCTTATAATGACCACAAAAATATTCACTATTTTTTAGCTATTATTTTGATTTTTCCCCATTATTTTTGTGATTATTTCAGAGAATACTTATTATTATTTTGATTTTGTACATTATTTTTGTCGATTATTTTGGGGAATATTTTTATTATTTTGATTTTTTCCATTATTTTTTTCATTATTTTGGGAAATATTGATTATTATTTTGACTTTTCTCCATTATTTCTGTTATTATTTTGGAGAATTTTTTATTATTTGTTTTTTTTCCATTATTTTGGGGAATATTTTTATTGATTTTTTCTATTGTTTTCCCATTATTTCCGTGATAATTTTGAGAAATATAATTTGAGGTGTGGTTTCCACTCTGTCCACAGGATGGCAGCAGAGAGGCGCCTCCACGGCTCAAGGGCGCGCTTCCCTCTCTGGCCACTGGATGGCAGCAAAGGATTGCAAAGCAGCCTCCCCAGGCAAGTGCAAATATCCCTGTGTCCGCAAGAGGGCGGCAAAGGGAATCTCCATTAGGGCTTCATCTTCCATATCATTGATATATCATTCAGCCATGCCTAATAATGATGATAATAATAATAATAATAATAATAATAATAATAATAATAATAATAATAATATCATCCTGGGAGCTGAAGTTTTGCCTTTGGCCCCCTCTGATATTGGGGCCATTATGCCTTTTAATGGCCACAAAAAATCCATTATTTTTCATTATTATTTTGATATTTTCATTATTTTTCATTATTTCAGAGTAAATTTATTATTATTTTGATTTTTTACATTATTTTTGTCTATTATTTCAGGTAATATTTATTATTATTTTGATTTTTTACATTATTATTGGCATTATTATGGAGCAAATTTCTATTATTATTTTGATTTTTTACATTATTCTGGGGAATATTTTTATTATTATTTTGACTTTTTTCAATTATTTTGAGATTATTTCAGAGATTTTTTTTATTTTTTACATTATTTTTGTCTATTATTTCTGGTATTATTTATTATTATTACTTTCATTTTTTACATTATTATTGGCATTATTAAAAAGGTAAAGGTAGTCCCCTGACATTAAGTCCAGTCATGTCTGACTCTGGGGTGTGGTGCTCATCTCCATTTCTAAGCCGAAGAGCCAGCGTTGTCCGTAGACACCTCCAAGGTCATGTGGCCGGCATGACTGCATGGAGCGCCGTTACCTTCCCACCGGAGCGGTACCTATTGATCTACTCACATTTGCATGTTTTCGAACTGCTAGGTTGGCAGAAGCTAGGGCTGACAGCGGAAGCTCACGCCGCTCCCCGGAATCGAACCTGCGACCTTTCGATCAACAAGCTCAGCAGCTCAGTGCTTTAACCCACTGCGCCACCGGGGGCTCCATTGGCATTATTATGGAGAAATATTCTATTATTATTTTGATTTTTTACATTATTCTGGGGAATATTTTTATTATTATTTCGACTTTTTTAGATTATTTTTGTTATTATTTCAGAATATTTTTATTTTTTACATTATTTTGTCTATTATTTCAGGGAGCATTTATTATTATTTTTTATTTTTTACATTATTATTGGCCTTATTACGGAGAAATTATTATTTTGATTTTTTACATTATTTTGGGGAATATTTTTATTATTATTTCGACTTTTTTCGATTATTTTTGTGATTATTTCAGATAATATCTTTTATTATTCTTTTGAGTTTTTACATTATTTTTGGGAAGGGTCTGAGGCTGTTAGGAATTCTGGGAGTTGAAGTCCAAAACACCTGTTTAGTGTGGATAGATGTTAATCGACTAGAGTCCCCATGGGGAGAAAGGTGGGATATAATGCACTGGCCTTACTGGTTGGCAGGGCTTGAAATCCAACACCGACAGAAGGTTGTGGAAAGCTACTAAAACTAAAGCTACCGCTCTGGATCTCTAACCAAAACTGGTTAAACCAGTGCAAACGGACCTAAACCAGTTTGAGATGCCACTCTGTTATGGGAAACTTTGGTGTTTTACCCACCATGACAAAAAAAGGAAGTTCTTCATGTTCCAGGTGGAAAACCTGGTTTTTCTACATTCCTGGAGAGAGAAGTTTGCCACCGCAGCCGCCACCGCCTCCCTTTATACACAACAGGCCGAGACCCAAAAGGAGGCGCAGCAAACGAGTGTGTTATATAATCTCCTGCAGCTTCATAGTAAACTATACACGTATTCACACAAAAGGTCTCGCTAAGGCATACCTAATTTTCTCAGGGGTTTGGAACCCAAGGATACAAAGCATGCAAAGCTGTTGTAGGTACTGGGATTTATAGTTCACCTGCAATCAAAGACCCCACCAAGGATGGCCCTATTTGGGTTGTTGTAGGTTTTTCTGGGCTATATGGCCATGTTCTGGAGGCAATTTTTCGCCTGACGTTTCGCCTGCATCTATGGCAAGCATCCTCAGAGGTAGTGAGGTCTGTTGGAAGTAGGAAAAATGGGTTTATATATCTGGCCCTATTTATTTATTTATTTATTTATCATGTCAGGAGCAACCAGACCGTTGTATTACATTTTTAACAAAACAAATAACAGACAGACAAACACAAAGTTTGCAAGCTTAGTAGTTGGTTAAATGTCCTTTGACCAGTATCTGGCCACTTGGGAGTGCTTCTGGTGTTACGATAAGAAGGTCCTCCCTTGTGCATCATGTGGCAGGGCTCAGGTTGCATTGCAGCAGGTGGTCAGTGGTTTGTTCTTCTCCGCACTCGCATGTCGTGGATTCCACTTTGTGGCCCCATTTCTGAAGGTTGGCTCTGCATCTCGTGGTGCCATAGCGCAGTATGTTCAGTGCCTTCCAAGTCGCCCAGTCTTCTTCCGTGTGCCCAGAGGGGAGTCTCTCATTTGGTATCAGCCATGGATTGAGGTTCTGGGTTTGAGCCTGCCACTTTTGGACTCTCGCTTGCTGGGGTGTTCCAGTGAGTGTCTCTGTAGATCTTAGAAAACTATTTCTTGATTTAAGTCATTGACGTGCTGCCTGATACCCAAACAGGGGATGAGCTGGAGATGTCTCTGCCTTGGTCCTTTCACTATTGGCTGCTACTTCCCGGCGATGTCAGGTGGTGCAATACCGGCTAAGCAGTGTAATTTCTCCAGTGGTGTAGGGCACAGACACCCCGTGATAATGCGCATGTCTCATTAAGAGCCACATCCACTGTTTTAGTGTGGTGAGATGTGTTCCACACTGGGCATGCATACTCAGCAGCAGAGTAGCATAGCGCAAGGGCAGATGTCTTCACTGTATCTGGTTGTGATCCCCAGGTTGTGCCAGTCAGCTTTTCGTATGATATTGTTTCTAGCACCCACTTTTTGCTTGATGTTCAGGCAGTGCTTCTTGTAGGTCAGAGCACGGTCCAGAGTGACTCCCAGGTATTTGGGTGCGCTGCAATGCTCCCGTGGGATTCCTTCCCAGGTAATAATCCTCAGAGCTCGGGATGCTTGTCTGTTCTTAAGATGAAAGGCACAGGTCTGTGTTTTAGATGGGTTAGGGATCAGCTGGTTTTCCTGTAATCAACAGTAAGAGCACCTGGAGCTTTGCAGTGCTTCTGTTCAACCATCTCAAAGCTCCCTGCTTGAGCGGTAATGGCATGATCATCAGCATAGATGAAGCTCTCCGTCCCTTCTGGCAGTGGCTGGTCATTTGTGTAGATGTTGAACATGGATGGAGCAATCACGCTCCCCTGAGGCAGGCCGTTCTTCTGTTTCCGCCATCTGCTTCTCTGGCCCTGGAACTCAACAAAAAAGCTCCTGTTTTGTAGGAGGTTTCCTATAAGGTGGGTGAGGTGGTTGTCCTTTGTGATATTATACATTTTTATCAGGAGGAGACAGTAGTTTACGGTATCATAAGCCACTGACAGGTCTATGAAGACAGCTCCTGTGATCTGCTGCCTTTCAAAGCCATCTTCTATGTGCTGAGTCAGGTTCAGCACTTGCGATGTGCAGCTTTTGCCTTTCCTGAAGCCAGCTTGCTGTGGGATCAGACATGGGTCTATTTTTTCCATAATTCTATGCAAAATAAGTCTCTCCAGAACTTTGTAGAGGTGGCACAACAGGGAGATTGCTCTATAGCTTTTTGGATCATTACGGTCTTTGCCTGGCTTCAAGATGGCGATGACTCTTGCTTTCCTCCAGATTTTGGGGATCTGACAGGATGCAGTGCAGTTGTTCATCAGCTCCAGCAGCCAGCGCCTTGCTTTTGGACCAAAGTTCTTGATTTGTTCCATCCGTAGATCATCCAGGCCAGCTGCTTTGCCATTTCATGTCAGGATGACCCTGACATGAATCAATCAGGGCCAGCCAACACCTCCAAACAAAGGAGTCCCCCAGGCAGCAATCAGCCAGGCTTCGAAGCAGTAAGGCCATTCAATGCTAATCATTTGCAACATTCACACTGGCCTCAAGCAGTTGAGAGTTCTTTCTCCCACCCTGGACATTATTTCGCAGATATATAAAGCTTAAGCGGCTGAGGCTGTTAGGAATTCTGGAAGTTCGAGTCCAAAAAAATGTCTTTTTGAATGCTAATTCTGCATGAGTGCAGATGCATACAAAGCACGGGCATGAAGGGGTTTAGCGCTAATCCGTGCTTTCCCGGTGAGGCCGTTTAATCCCTCTGTTCTATTTGCTTCCCTTTTAGTGAAGGAAAATGCCGATCCCTTGGAATTCCGCATTCTTCAATTACAGCCATTCTCCAGGCGTTTTTCCAAGGCTGTTTATTTATAACATTCTGTCACGTTATCCAATTAATTACAAAGCAAACACTCGGGAGGAGGATGCTTGCGGCTCGACAATAAATATGCGTGATTTATTGTCGTAGCAAAGTTCATCATCTGCTGCTTGTTGCTATCAACACGTGGAACGTCCAAAGGGGAGGTTAAGGAGGAATTGTGAATCACGGGAGATAAATGCAACCCAAGTATCACATCCTACGTATTTAGGAAAACATGATTGTTTTTTTTCCAGGGAGGGAAGTGAGTTGAACTACGGGTCACTCTCAGCCTTTAGACCAGGGCCGGTCCGGTTGTGGTGACTAGGCCAAGGACAGAGAAGCTCTATGCCAACTGGCACTCCAATACATTCTGGGGAAAGAGGGTTGCGTGCCAGTGTTACGAGGCTTACGGCCCTTCCACAAAGTCACTATCAAGTCAGGTTATCCACAATATCTGCTTTGAGCTCGATTATTTGAGTCCACACTGCCATAATAATAATATAAATAATAATCATAATTATAATTATAGTCCATGCTGCCATAATAGTATGCACTGCCACAATAATTTGGACAGAAAAACTAGAAATCTCATGACCATTCATAATTCATTACGTCCTTGCAGCGATTTTGACCGGCTCTCTATGCTGAGAAAGTCTGGGGACAGAGGACTTTTACAAGTCAAACAAGCAGTCGAAGAAGAAAATCACGATGCCCTGGCAGATGATATCAAGGAAAGCCAAGAACCTTCTCTAATTGAAGTCAATAATCGGAAACTTCTCCAAGCACAGCAGACAAAGAGTCAGTACAAGAAAACTGCACTCCAAACCAGAGCTGACAGCTGGCACAACAAAGCCTTACAAGGGCAGTTCCTTAAGAAGATTGAAGGAAAAGTTGACGAAGAGAAGACCTGGTGATGGCTCATGAATGGAACCCTGAAGAAGGAGACAGAAGGAGGCCTGGTTCTTGCATCCCAGGAGCAAGCCATCAGAACCAAGGCCATTAAGGCCAGGATCGAAAAATCAGTGGATGATCCAAAATGCAGACTGTGCAAGGAAGCAGAGGAAACCCTGGACCATCTCCTCAGCTGTTGCAAGAAAATCGCACAGACGGACTCCAAACAGAGGCACAACTCTGTGGCCCAGATGACTCACTGGAACTTATGTCACAAGGACCACCTCCCAGCAGTAAAGAATTGGTGGGATCATAAACCCACAAAGGGAGTGGGAAATGAACATGCAAAAATCCTGTGGGACTTTTGAATCCAGACTGACAAAGTTTTGGAACACAACACGCCAGACATCACGATTGTAGAAAAGAAAAAAGTCTGGATTATGGATGTCGCTATTCCGAATACTCAATATGCCCAAATGTGAACACTGGTGGATTTTGGGATAATAGACCTTGACATTTGGAAGTGGTAGTTGCTGGGATTGATAGTTTACCTACAAACAAAGAGCATTCTGAACCCCACCAACAATAGAATTGGGCCAAACTTCCCACACAGAACCTCCACGATGAACAGAAAACAACAGGGAAAAATCAGCCGCTATCAGGACATCAAAATCGAATGGCAAAGGCTCCGGCATAAACCAGTACAGGTGGTCCCAGTGGTAATAATGGGCACACTGGGTGCTGTGCCAAAAGATCTCAGCCAGCATTTGGAAGCAATAAACATTGACAAAATCCCGATCTGTCAACTGCGAGAGGCCACCTGACTTGGATCTGCGTGCATCATTCGAAAATACATCACACAGACCTAGGCGTTTGGGAAGGGTTCGACTTGTGATTTTGTGATACGAAATCCAGCAGATAGATCTCGTTTGCTGTGAGATACGGTGCTTTTGTGTCAATAATAATAATAATAATAATAATAATAATTTATATTGTTATTATGGCAGTGTGGACTCACTGCCATGAACTGCACAGTCAATCAGTGAGGATACCTGCATAGAGGTGGCCTGGCTGTGGTTGCCTGAGAGCACCCTCTGTTTGGGAGGTGTTCACTGGCACTTGGGTGTTTGCTGCCTGGAGTTCCCCCCCGTCTCCGAGGAGTGTTTGATTCTGGTGTCTTTTAATACTGGTGACCAGCTTGTGCTTGTTTTCATGGTTTCCTCCTTTCTGTTGAAATTTATTGATTTCATGTCACCGGTGGTGCAGTGGGTTAAACTGCTGAGCTGCTAAACTTGCCAATCAAAAGACTGCAGGTTACAATCCAAGGAGCGGAGTGAGCTCCCACTGTTAGCCCCAACTTTTGCCAACCTAGCATTTCAAAAACGTGCAAATGTGAGTAGATGAATAGGTACCGCACCGGTGGGAAGGTAACGGTGCTCCATGCAGTCATGCCAGTGGCCACATGACCTTGGAAGCGCCTGTGGATTACACTGGCTCTTTGGTTTAGAAATTGAGATGAGTCCCAGAGTCCCAGAGTTGAACATGACTGGACTTAATGTTGAGGAGAAACCTTTACTCTCTCTCTCTCTGTCTCTGTGTTCATTCAGTATGATGGCCATACTTACTTAGGCAATCCCTCATTGGCCGAGTAGGATAGTCTTCCAGGATCAGAATTCTTGTAGGTGGCTGTGGCTGTGATCTGCGTCTTCTCCCAGTGAGGACATTGGGTTCCAGGTGGAAGGCGGTCTCGGGCAGGGTTGGCTTGATGCCCCTTCCTCCTGGCATGTTTCTCTCTTTCACCCCCCATTCGTGCCTCTTCAAATTCTGCAGCACTGCTGGTCACAGCTGACCTCCAGCTGGAGCGGTCAAGGGCCAGGGCTTTCCAGTTCTCAGTGTCTATGCCAGAGTTTTAAGGTTGGCTTTGAGCCCATCTTTAAATCTCTTTTCCTGTCCACCAACATTCCATTTTCCGTTCTTGAGTTCGGAGTAGAGCAACTGCTTTGGGAGACGGTGGTTGGGCATCCGGACAATGTGGCCGGTCCAGCGGAGTTGATGGCGGAGGACCATCGCTTCAGTGCTGGTGGTCTTTGCTTCTTCCAGCACGCTGACATTTCCCCACCTGTCTTCCCAAGAGATTTGCAGGATTTTCCGGAGGCAGCGCTGATGGAATCGTTCCAGGAGTTGTATGTGACATCTGTAGACAGTCCACATTTCGCAGGCATATAGCAGGGTTGGGAGGACAATAGCTTTATAGACAAGCACCTTGGTCTCCCTGCTACACTGGCAGAGCTCAGGCGGTGTTGTATTTTGGTGTTGATGTTGACTTTGGTGGAGAGGTGGCTGCCAAGGGAGCGGAAATGGTTGACATTTTCTAATGCTACATCATTAAGCTGTATCTCTGGCATTGGGGAGGGGATGGCTGGTGTCTGCTGGAACAGCACTTTGGTTTTTTGATGTTCAGTGACAGGCCGAGCTTCGTGTATGCTTCTGCGAAGGTGTTTAGAGTGGCTTGTAGATCTTCTTCTGAATGCGCACAGACGACATTGTCATCAGCATACTGGAGTTCTATAACAGTTGTTGTTGTAACCTTGGTTTTGGCTTTCAGTCTGCTGAGGTTAAAAGCTTGCTATCTGTCTGATAGATGATTTCCATAGTAGAAATCATATATATAGTAGAACTTTACTAGAATGATGTCTTATTAGTTGGCTCAAAATATATTAGTAGAATTGCTAATACAAATAGCTTTTTATGTATATACATTATTATATATTTTATTATATTTGTTGTTCATTCGTTCAGTCGTCTCCGACTCTTCGTGACCTCATGGACCAGCCCACGCCAGAGCTCCCTGTCAGCCGTCACCACCCCCAGGGTCTCCTTCAAGGTCAGTCCAGTCACTTCAAGGATGCCATCCATCCATCTTGCCCTTGGTCGGCCCCTCTTCCTTTTGCCTTCCACTTTCCCCAGCATAATTGTCTTCTCTAGGCTTTCCTGTCTCCTCATGATGTGGCCAAAGGACTTCATCTTGGCTCTAGTCTCCTTCCCTCCAATGAGCTTTAGTCGGGCTTTATTTCCTGGAGGATGGACTGGTTGGATCTTCTCGCAGTCCAAGGCACTCTCAGCACTTTCCTCCAACACCACAGCTCAAAAGCATCTCTCTTCCTTCGCTCAGCCTTCCCTAAGGTCCAGCTCTCACATCCGTAGGTGACTACAGGGAATACCATGGCTTTGACTAGGCAATGGATCTTTGTTGCCAGTCTGATGTCTCTACTTTACTATTTTATCGAGACTGGACATTGCTCTCCTCCCAAGAAGGAAGCGTCTTCTGATTTCCTGGCCACAGTCTGCATCTGCCCTCATCTTTGCGCCTAGAAATACAAACCCTGTCATGGCCTCCACATTTTCTCCCTCTATTTCCCAGTTGTCAATCATTCTTGTTGCCATAATCTTGGTTTTTTTGATGTTTAGCTGCAACCCGGCTTTTGCGCTTTCTTCTTTCACCTTGATTAGAAGGCTCCTCAGCTCCTCCTTGCTTTCGGCCATCAGAGTGGTGTCATCTGCATATCTGAGGTTGTTAATGTTTCTTCCAGCCATTTCACCCCAGCTTTGCATTCATCCAGCCCCGCACATCCTCGCATGATGTGTTCTGCATACAAGTTAAAAAGGTTGGGTGAGAGGATGCAGCCTTGCCGTACGCCTTTCCCAATCTTGAACCCGTCTCCTGTTCCGTGGTCAGTTCTGACTGTTGCCACTTGGTCCTTGTACAGATTCCTCAGGAGAGAGGGAAGGGGGCTTGGGATGCCCATCCCACCAAGAACTTGCCACAATTTATGATGATCCACACAGTCAAAGGCTTTAGAATAGTCAATGAAGCAGAAGTAGATGTTTTTCTGAAACTCCCTGCCTTTCTCCATTCTCCAGCATCCGGAGATTGGCAATCTGGTCTCTGGTTCCTCTGCCTTTTCTGAACCCAGCTTGAACATCTGGCAACTCTCTCTCCATGTATTGCTGGAGTCTTCTTCCTTGCAGGATCTTGAGCATTACCTTCCTGGCATGAGAAATAAGGGCCACTGTACGGAAGTTGAGCAGTCTTTCGCATTTCCCTTTTTTGGTATGGGGATATAAGTTGATTTTTTCCAGTCTGATGGCCATTCTTGTGTTTTCCATATTTGCTGGCAATGGCATGCATCACCTTGACAGCATCATCTTTTCAGATTTTAAACAGTTCAGCTGGGATCCCGTCGTCTCCTGCTGCCTTGTTGTTAGCAATGCTTCTTAAGGCCCATTCAACCTCACTCCTCAGGATGTCTGGTTCTAATTCATTCACCACACTATCAAAACTTACTTTATTATTATTATTATTATTATTAGTATTATAATACTATTCAAAACAGCAAATTGTAACATCCACATTTGCTTTTTGCAGGCCAGTGTCCTTCCTCCCTTCCTCCCTAGGCATCATTCCACAGGTATATATTACCTACATACCTGTCTCTACCTGCATGCATACACAATCCATTGGCCTCCCTTTCCAAAACTCCCTTTCCAGGCGAAGGCGCTCTCCTCCAATCAGCGGCCGCCGCGACCCAAAGACGGCCAATAGGGTGGCGAAGCTTTTCCCCGCCCAACCTTGCTGCCGCCCAATCGCGGGAGAGGAGGTTTCTCCACTCGCGCATGCGCAGGCGCCGCCTGGGCCCCCTCGCTGTCTTTCGCTCTCTCTTACGCTATTGGCGTAGCGGGCGCAGTTGGCGTAGCGGGGACGCGAGGACGAAGGAGTCGGAGGTAGGAAGAGAGAGAGAGAGGGAATGTTCTGCGCGGGAAAAGGAAGGTGGGGGAGGGCGAGGAAGGGGAACCGGAAGTGTGGGGAGGGGGAAGAGAGGGGGAGGGGGAGCTCCTGTTTGGGGGAGGGAGGAGGGAGGAGGGGGCTGGGATTGTTGTTGTTTGGGGAAAAGGAGAGGAGGGGCCTCTGGGGAGGAAGAGGAAGAAGGAAGGAAGAGGATGAGGACGAGGAGGAAGGAGGAAGAAGGGGAAGGAGAGGAGGAAGCCCAACAGGAAGAAGGAAGGAAGAAAAGGGAAGCAGGAGAGGGAGACAGGAAGAAGAGCAGGAGGAGGAAGAGGAAGAAGGAAGCAAGGAGGAAGAAGAGGAGGAGGAAAGGGGTGATGAGGAGGAGGAAAAGCAAAGGAGGAGGAAGCAAAGAAAGAAGGGAGAAAGGAAGAGGAAGAAAATAAATACAGGAGAAGAGGAAGAAGAAAAGGAAGAAGCATAAGAGGAAGAAGAGGATGGTGATGAAGAGGAAGAAGGAAGCAAGGAGGAAGAAGAGGAGGAGGAAAGGTGTGATGAGGAGGAGGAAAGGGAAAGGAGGAGGAAGCAAAGAAAGAAGGGAGAAAGGAAGAGGAAGAAAATAAATACAGGAGAAGAGGAAGAAGAAAAGGAAGAAGCATAAGAGGAAGAAGAGGATGGTGATGAAGAGGAAGAAGGAAGCAAGGAGGAAGAAGAGGAGGAGGAAAGGTGTGATGAGGAGGAGGAAAGGGAAAGGAGGAGGAAGCAAAGAAAGAAGGGAGAAAGGAAGAGGAAGAAAATAAATACAGGAGAAGAGGAAGAAGAAAAGGAAGAAGCATAAGAGGAAGAAGAGGATGGTGATGAAGAGGAAGAAGGAAGCAAGGAGGAAGAAGAGGAGGAGGAAAGGTGTGATGAGGAGGAGGAAAGGGAAAGGAGGAGGAAGCAAAGAAAGAAGGGAGAAAGGAAGAGGAAGAAAATAAATACAGGAGAAGAGGAAGAAGAAAAGGAAGAAGCATAAGAGGAAGAAGAGGATGGTGATGAAGAGGAAGAAGGAAGCAAGGAGGAAGAAGAGGAGGAGGAAAGGTGTGATGAGGAGGAGGAAAGGGAAAGGAGGAGGAAGCAAAGAAAGAAGGGAGAAAGGAAGAGGAAGAAAATAAATACAGGAGAAGAGGAAGAAGAAAAGGAAGAAGCATAAGAGGAAGAAGAGGATGGTGATGAAGAGGAAGAAGGAAGCAAGGAGGAAGAAGAGGAGGAGGAAAGGGGTGACGATGAAGAGGAAAGGGAAAGGAGGAGGAAGCAAAGAAAGGAAGAGGAGGAGGAGGAAGAAAATAAAGACAGCAGAGGAGGAAGAGGATAGTGACGAAGAGGAAGAAGAAAAGCATAAGAGGATGGTGATGAAGAGCAAGAAGGAAGCAAGAGGAAGAGGAGGAGGAAAGGGGTGATGATGAAGAGGAAAAGGAAAGGAGGAAGAAGAAAGGAAGAGGAGGAGGAAAAGAAAGGAGGAAGAAGGAGGAAGAGGAAGAAAATAAAGACAGCAGAGGAGGAAGAGGATAGTGACGAAGAGGAAGAAGAAAAGGAAGAAGCATAAGAGGAAGAAGAGGATGGTCATGAAGAGCAAGAAGGAAGCAAGAGGAAGAAGAGGAGGAAAGGGTGATGATGAAGAGGAAAAGCAGAGGAGGAAGCAAAGAAAGATGGGAGAAAGTAAGAGGAGGAAAAGAAAGGAGGAAGAGGAAGAAAATAAAGACAGGAGAATAGGAATAGGATGGTGAAGAAGAGGAAGAAGAAAAGGAAGAAGCATAAGAGGAAGAAGGATGGTGATGAAGAGCAAGAAGGAAGGAGGAAGAAGAGGAGGAGGGGTGGGGAAGAGGAAAAGCAAAGGAGGAGGAAGAAAAAAAGAAAGGATGGTGACAAAGAGGAGGAAGAAGAAAGGAAGAAGGAGGAAGAAAAGAAAGTCAGGAGAGGAGGAAGAAGTCAAGGAAGAAGCAGAAGAGGAGGAAGAGGATGGTGAGAAAAGGGGAAGAAGGATGTAGGAGGAAGGGGATGAGGAAGAGGAAGGAGAAGGAAGAAGAAAATGAAAGAAATGAGAAGACAGGAGGAAGAAAAGATGGTGACAAAGAGAAAGTAGAAAGTAAGTGCAGAAAGGAAGAAGAGGCGGAAGGGGTGATAACGAGGAGGAAGAAGGCAGGAGGAGGAAGGAAAGAAAGAAAGACAAGAGAGGAGGAAGAGGATGGTGACCAAGAGGAAGAAGAAAGGGAAGAAGCGTAGGAGGAGCAAAAGGAAGACGATGGTGGTGAAGAAAAGAAAGAGGAGGAGGAGGGGAGGAAGAAAAAAAATCACAATCAAAGCACTCCTGACAGACGGCCATCCCCACCACCTCTAGGATTTAGGCTCTTTGGGGATTTTGAGACATTTGCATATATGCATAATAGGCTATCTTGAGAGGGAACCCACCCAAGCCTCACAAGAAACTTCGTCTTGTCACGTCTTGGACACCGTGCAACACAGACGATACTCATGTGCAATGCACCACATGACTTGGAGCACGAAAGTAAAGGTGTCCTATGTGTGCACATAAGAGCATGCAAGTGTGTGTGTGTGTGTAAATATATTTACATGTACACATACACGTACTGCACTCAGCATTGCCTTTTCTTTGTGGCTGGGACTCAACGTAGCCATGAGTTCAAAGGACGGGAAAGAAAGAAGATCCCACCTGACCATGACTGAAAGTTCAGCAGTGGAACTCTCTGCCTCAGTGTGGAGGAAGCAACCTTTTTGGAGGCTGGATGGCCACCTTTTGGGGGTGCTTTGATGGTGCTTTTCCCGCTTGGCAGAATAAAGGGGGTTGGATTGGATGGCTCACAGGGTTGCTCCTGTTGTTGTTGTTGTTGTTGTTATTGTTATTAAAAGGCTGGATGGCCATCTGTTGGAAGTGCTTTGATGATGCTTTTCTTGCCTGGCAGAAAGAAGGGAATTCAACTGGATGGCCCTGATGGTCTCTTCCAGCTCTATGATTCTATTATTATTATTATTATTATTATTATTATTATTAAGCAGAGCCTGGATGGACATCTATCAGGGATGCTTTGATGGTGCTTTTCCTGCTTGGCGAATAAAGGGGTTTGGACTGGATGGCCCGGCCCTTGGGATGCTCCTGTTGTTGTTGTTATTATTATTATTACAAAGGCTGGGTGACCATCTGTTGCGGGTGCTTGATAGTTCTTTTCCTGATTGAAGGCAGAAGGGGATTGGACTGGATTTATTGATTTCGTATCAAAAGCATTGCATAAATTAGTATAAAACTGATAAAAATAGAAGGAGAACAAGCCGCTAAATATCTTTTGACCAAACATTTGGTCACCTCCAACAATTCTTCCTCTGTACATGAGGCAGGACATAGTGGACAAGCATACAGATGAGGAATTGTCTGTTCTGCTCCACAGTCACACAAGGTGAAGGATTCTTCCCTTGGGCTCAGTGAGATGCTTTGACTTTGGGTGCATCTACAGTGGGACACCGTTCCCGTCATTCTGTACATGAGGCAGGACACAGTGGACAAGCATACAGATGCTGAGATATCTGATCTGCTCCACAGTCACACAAAGTGGAGGATTCTTCTCTTGGGCTCAGTGAGGTGCTTTGCTTTGGGCACATCTACAGTGGGACACTGTTCTCGTCTCTCTGTACATGAGGCAGGGCATAGTGGACAAGCATACAGATGCGGAGATGTCTGATCTGCTCCACAGTCACACCAGGTGGATGATTCTTCTCTTGGGCTCAGTGAGGTGCTTTGCCTTTGGGCACATCTACAGTGGAACACCGTTCTCGTACACTCTGTACATAAGGCAGGACATAGTGGACAAGCATAGAGATACAAAGTTGTCTGTTCTGCTCCACAGTCACACAAAGTGGAGGATTCTTCTCCTGGGCTCAATGAAGTGCTTTACCTTTGGGCGCATCTACAGTGGGACACCATTCCCGTCACTCTGTACATGAGGCAGGACACAGTGGACAAGCATAGAGATGCGGAATTGTCTGTTCTGCTCCACAGTCACACAAGGTGGAGGATTCTTCCCTTGGGCTGAATGAGGTGCTTTGCCTTTGGGCGCATCTACAGTGGGACACTGTTCCCGTCACTCTGTACATGAGGCAGGGCGTAGTGGACAAGCATAGAGATGCAAAGGGTCTGTTCTGCTCCACAGTTGCACCATTTATTTATTTATCGTGTCATCAGCAACCATACCATTGTATTACATTTCTAACAGATCAAAACAAACAAACAGATTTAAAAAAAAACAAACAGATTTTGCAAACTTGGTAGTTGATTAAATGTCCTTGGACCAGTCGCTGGCCCCTTGGAGTGCCTCTGGTGTTGCCGCAAGAAGGTCCTCCATTGTGCATGTGGCAGGGCTCAGGTTGCGTTGCAGCAGGTGGTCAGTGGTTTGCTCTTCTCCACACTCGCATGTCGTGGATTCCACTTTGTGGCCCCATTTCTTAAAGTTGGCTCTGCATCTTGTAGTGCCAGAGCGCCGTCTGTTCAGCGCCTTCCAAGTCGCCCAGTCCTCGTGTGCCCAGGGGGGAGTCTCTCGTTTGGTATCAGCCATTGGTTGAGGTTCTGGGTTTGAGCCTGCCACTTTTGGACTCTCGCTTGCTGAGGTGTTCCAGCGAGTGTAGATCCAAGAAAACTATTTCTTGATTTAAGTCGTTGACGTGCTGGCTGATACCCAAGATGAGCTGGAGATGTCTCTGCCTTGGTCCTTTCACTATTGGCTGCTACTTCCTGGCGGATGTCAGGTGGTGCAATACCGGCTAAGCAGTGTAATTTCTCCAGTGGTTGTGCTGACTGGCACAACCTGGGGATCACAACCAGACACAGTTGCACCATGTGGAGGATTCTTCTACGCTGTGCCATTTTGCCTGGTTGCCTCTTGATCCGCCCTGTCCACTTCTGAGTCTTTTCAGGGGCTTCCAAGCTGTCCGTTCTCAATTTGCCCCAGGAGGAAGACCCTCCAGGACTGGGTGACCCAAACTTGGGGTCTCTTCCAATTCTGTGAGATGTAGGAAAGGATGGCCGGGGGGGGGGGGGGTTGTGGCCAACAGCCTGAGTTTCCATTCGCCTGGGATGTTCACCCGCCTCTAATTGGGCTGTAATGCAAGGGAGGAGCCGGCAACAGGCGTGGACTCACCAACCGCTCTTCTCTGCTTTTCCTAGGCTGGAGAGAGACCTGTGGGAGCCTCCTTGCACACGTACGCACGCACACAGCATCCCACAATCGAAGCGACGACGATGCCCTTGTGAAGCTGTGCCAGGGGCTCCTGCTGGCCCGGAGCTGGGCTTCGGCCATTCCTTCCCTCCCTCCCTCCTTCGGAGATGACCCAGAGGCCCGTCCTGCCCGCCTCCTTACCCGGAACCCTGGCCAGCCATGCCACGATAGCCAGATCCGACCACCAAAGAGGCAGGAGGGCTTTCCCATGTGAGGCCAAGCGCCCGCTCCGCCCGGACTCCGTTTTGTTTTTGTATTGATATTTCCAAGTTGTTTTGATTCTTCTCGGCGTGCCTCGATTGTTGTCGTTTTGTTTTGCTCCCCCCTTTCCTTTTTTTTTTTTTGAGTTTTGCCCATGGCTTTTTTGATGAAGAAGAAGAAGTTCAAGTTCCAGACCAGCTTCACTTTGGAGGAACTGACGGCCGTGCCTTTCGTCAACGGGGTCCTCTTCTGCAAAATCCGGCTGCTGGATGGAGGGGATTTCGCCACCTTGTCCTCCAGGTAAGAAGCTGACCGCTCGTGCTGTCCGGCACCCAGAAGTCCCTCAAAGAATTCACGAACCAAGCCATCAAGACCCCCATTTCTTGACCTCCCCTGGCCCCAGGGGCCAGGGGAGGTCAAGAAATGGGGGTCTTGATGGCTTGGTTCGTGGAGGCTGAAACATCTGAAATGACATACAAGGGTGTGGTTGTCTCTTGTTGTTGTTGTTATTCTCTGAAAGTTGGCTCTGCAATCTCGTTTTCTCCTCTTGAGAAAGAGGGCCACTCCATTTCGCGGTAACTGCTAATCAAACATAGCTTTTGTTGTCAGCATTGATTATTGCTTAGCACCCGGCCAACACAAATTCCAAAACAATCCTGGCCTTGCTCGCGAAGGAGCCTGATACCCGCTCTTGACAGGTGTCTGTCATGCGCATGGAGGTTTCCCAGGAAGACATCACCTGGTCTGGGTGTTGTGGACTTTTCGGGACAAAAAACCCACAGCAACAAGTCCGCCTTCGGTCCATTTATTATGTCAACACGCAAGGAATAAAGACAAACAGAACTGCGAGGATGTTTCCTTTTGTATGTATGTATGTATACTAGCTTGGATGCCCAGCATGCCCAAGTTATATGAAAAGAGCATTGTTTGGTTTTGGGTGCCATGAATGGACCCATTGGAAATTGGTGCAGATCTGTGGTTGATGCAGTTCACAGTAGTCTCTCGATGTGGGTGAAGGGACTGCAGATCCCATTGTCCATGGTCCATCCTCCCCCAAACCTCACCAGGTTGTAAAGTGGGTCATGGGGAGGTCTATGTGCCAGGTTTGGTCCATATCCGTGCCCAGTAGTCTCTGGATGTGGGTGAGGACACTGCAGATCCCATCATCCATGATCCAGATCCATGGTTGATGGGGTTTGCAGTAGTCTCTGGATGTGGGTGAAGGGACTGCAAATCCCATTGTCCGTAGTCCATCCTCCCCCAAACCTCACCAAGTTGTAAAGTGGGTCATGCAGGGGTCTGTGTGCCAAGTTTGGTCCGTATCTACAGCCATTAGGGTTTGCAGTAGTCTCTGGATGTGGGTGAAGGGACTGCAAATCCCATTGTCCGTAGTCCATCTTCCCCCCAAAAAACATCACTGGGGTGTAAAGTGGGTCATGCGGGGGTCTGCGTCCCACGTTTGACCATATCCAAGGTTGATGGGGTTTGTGGTAGTCTCTGGATGTGGGTGAAGGGACTGCAAATCCCATCATCCATGGTCCATTCTCTCCCAAACTTCACCAGAATGTAAAGTGAGTCATGCAGGGGTCTGTGTGGCAAGTTTGGTCCCTATCCATAGTCATTAGGGTTTGCAGTAGTCTCTGGATGTGGGTGAGGGCACTTCAGATCCCATCATCCGTGGTCCATCCTCCCCCAGATCTCACCAGGATATAAAGTGGTTCATTCAGGGGTTTGTGTCCCAAGTTTGGTCCATATTCATGGCCAGTAGGATTTGCAGTGGTCTCTGGATGTGAGTGAAGTGACTGCAAATCCCATCATCCATGGCCCATGCTCCCCCAATCCTCACCAAGATGTAAGGTGGGTCATGCAGGGGTCTGTGTGGCAAGTTTGGTCCATATCTATGGCTAGTAAGATTTGCAGTAGCCTCTGGGTGTGGGTGAAGGGACTGCAGATCCCATCATCCATGGTCCATCCTCCCCCAAACTTCACCAGGACATAAACTGCATCATGTGGGTGTCTGTATCCCAAGTTTGGTCCAGGTCTGTCATTCGTGGGGGTCGCAGTGGTCTGTGGAAGTGGGAGAAAAATATATTGCGGCCCACATACAAACATAGACTTTTATTACATATGTACATATATGTGTGTGTGTTTTCTAGCGACTCCTTAATTTTGAAGATTAGGCCTGACCAGTCCTTGATTTCCGAGGGTTTCTTATTTCCTTTTGCTTTGAGTTAAAGCCGCTTATCTGAGGAATTGCTGAAGAGGAAGGGATTCATCCTCTCCGTACCTAGGCAGGCTGTGTGTTTGCTTGCAAAGCTGTGCTTCGTTGTCGTTGTCGTTCTCCTCCCGGCTGAGCTTGTGTGCTTTCCCTTGCCGATGCCGCCGGCTTCTCCTTTCCCTCTTGGCTGGCTGGCACTCAGCCGCGGGCTCTGCATGTGACGCCTGCACATCGCAGGCGTGTTCCAGCAGAGAAGCTGCCTCTCATGTCAGCCAAACGCATGCATTTTTTCCTCTCTCTCCACGGTTACTCATAAGCCAGCAAAATGGGAAACTGTCAGGCCTGGGCCAACTTGGGCCCTTCCTCTGGGTGTTTTGGACTCCAACTCCCACCATTCCTGGCCTGAGTGTCAGGGCAACACTATATATCAGGCATGGCCCAACTTGGGCCTTCCCTCCGGGTGTTTTGGACTCCAACTCCCACCATTCCTGGCTTGAGTGTCAGGGCAACACTATATATCAGGCATGGCCCAACTTGGGCCTTCCCTCCGGGTGTTTTGGACTCCAACTCCCACCATTCCTGGGCTGAGTGTCAGGGCAACACTATATTATTATTATTTATTATTTATTATTTATTAACTATATTTGTACCCCGCTAGCATCTCCCGAAGGACTCGATGCGGCTTACACGGGCCGAAGCCTCAGAACGCAATACAATAGAAAACATAACACAACAATAACAAAGCAAATCAAAACAATTAAGCAAAATAACAACAATGACAATACATCAGCATGGGCCAACTTGGGCCTTCCCTCCGGGTGTTTTGGACTCCAACTCCCACCATTCCTGGCTTGAGTGTCAGGGCAACACTATATATCAGGCATGGGCCAACTTGGGCCTTCCCTCCGGGTGTTTTGGACTCCAACTCCCACCATTCCTGGCTTGAGTGTCAGGGCAACACTATATATCAGGCATGGCCCAACTTGGGCCTTCCCTCCGGGTGTTTTGGACTCCAACTCCCACCATTCCTGGCCTGAGTGTCAGGGCAACACTATATATCATGCATGGCCCAACTTGGGCCTTCCCTCCGGGTGTTTTGGACTCCAACTCCCACCATTCCTGGCTTGAGTGTCAGGGCAACACTATATATCAGGCATGGGCCAACTTGGGCCTTCCCTCCGGGTGTTTTGGACTCCAACTCCCACCATTCCTGGCTTGAGTGTCAGGGCAACACTATATGTCAGGCATGGGCCTTCCCTCCGGGTGTTTTGGACTCCAACTCCCACCATTCCTGGCTTGAGTGTCAGGGCAACACTATATATCAGGCATGGGCCAACTTGGGCCTTCCCTCCGGGTGTTTTGGACTCCAACTCCCACCATTCCTGGCTTGAGTGTCAGGGCAACACTATATATCATGCATGGCCCAACTTGGGCCTTCCCTCCGGGTGTTTTGGACTCCAACTCCCACCATTCCTGGCTTGAGTGTCAGGGCAACACTATATATCAGGCATGGGCCAACTTGGGCCTTCCCTCCGGGTGTTTTGGACTCCAACTCCCACCATTCCTGGCTTGAGTGTCAGGGCAACACTATATATCATGCATGGCCCAACTTGGGCCTTCCCTCCGGGTGTTTTGGACTCCAACTCCCACCATTCCTGGCTTGAGTGTCAGGGCAACACTATATATCAGGCATGGGCCAACTTGGGCCTTCCCTCCGGGTGTTTTGGACTCCAACTCCCACCATTCCTGGCTTGAGTGTGGAGTCCAAAATACCCGGAGGGAGGGCCCAAGTTGGCCCACGCCTGATATATAGTGTGGCCATGACACTTTCATAAATTTACATGACATTTAAATACATAAAAATCTGTTTATGTCGTAACTTGTTTTTATTTATTTTCTTTGTTTTAATTATGTCGTAACTTGCTCTAAATCTAACGACATAGAGAAGAAGGATGAGAATTATCTGTATTTTTGAGAGTAAGCTTTCCTTCCTCTCTCTGCTTTTCACTGGGCGGAACTGGTCACCATTCCCCCCGTTTAATGGCCGGCGTGTGTGACACAGACCTTGGCCGCAATCCTGGTTTGAAACTGGGTTCAGGTTCAACCTGTTGTCAGCAGAGGCGGCCTGAATACTTTCCATTTTGTGGCCTTAATCAGCAGCCGTCGCTCCTCCCTTTTTGCAACCGCGTATTATCCTCGTACAGTTTCCTGAGCCAACTCACACCTCCTTGGCCCTCTCAGTAAGCTTACCTGGTTTCGGAGGCAGTGTATGGCATGCCTGGAAGCTTATCGAAGGCGATGGGCATTGAATGTTTGCCATATATTTTGGAAACCACCCTGAGTCCTTTCAAGGAGAAAGGACAGCCTACAAATAGAGTTTGATTAGAATTTATATTGTTTCGTATCAAAAGCATTGCATAAATTAGTATAAAACCAATAAAAATAGAAGGCATGCAGGAAGGTAAATATCTTTTCACCAAAAATGGGCAACAGCAGTGGCATTGTTTGTAGCCTCCAACAATTTCTCCTCTGTACATGAGGCAGGACACAGTGGACAAGCATAGAGATGCAAAGTTGTCTGTTCTGCTCCACAGTCACACAAACTGGAGGATTCTTCCCTTGGGCTCAGTGAGGTGCTTTGCCTTTGGGCACATCTACAGTGGGACACTGTTCTCGTCACTCTGTACATGAGGCAGGGCGTAGTGGACAAGCACACAGATGCGGAGTTGTCTGTTCTGCTCCACAGTCACACAAGGTGGAGGATTCTTCCCTTGGGCTCAATGAGGTTCTTTGCCTTTGGGCACATCTACAGTGGGACACCGTTCTCATCACTCTGTACATGAGGCAGGACACAGTTTACAAGCATACAGATGCGGAGTTGTCTGTTCTGCTCCACAGTCACACAAGGTGGAGGATTCTTCCCTTGGGCTCAATGAGGTGCTTTGCCTTTGGGCACATCTACAGTAGGCCACCGTTCTCATGGTTTTGTACATGAGGCAGGGCGTAGTGGACAAGCATACAGATGCGGAGTTGTCTGTTCTGCTCCACAGTCACACAAGGTGGAGGATTCTTCCCTTGGGCTCAATGAGGTTCTTTGCCTTTGGGCACATCTACAGTGGGACACCGTTCTCATCACTCTGTACATGAGGCAGGACACAGTTTACAAGCATACAGATGCGGAGTTGTCTGTTCTGCTCCACAGTCACACAAGGTGGAGGATTCTTCCCTTGGGCTCAATGAGGTGCTTTGCCTTTGGGCACATCTACAGTAGGCCACCGTTCTCATGGTTTTGTACATGAGGCAGGGCGTAGTGGACAAGCATACAGATGCGGAGTTGTCTGTTCTGCTCCACAGTCACACAAGGTGGAGGATTCTTCCCTTGGGCTCAATGAGGTGCTTTGCCTTTGGGCACATCTACAGTGGGACACCGTTCTCATCACTCTGTACATGAGGCAGGACGTGGTGGACAAGCATACACATGCGGAGTTGTGAGTTCTGCTCCACAGTCACACGTTTTATTAGAATTGTAGAATCCTAGAGTTGGAAGACACCTGGTGGTCCATCCAATCCAACCCCAATCTGCCAAGAAGTAGGAACATCGCTTTCAAAGCTATCCAATCTCTGCTTCAAAGTCTCAAAAGAAGGAGCCTCCACCACACTCCCTCCGGGGCAGAGAGTTCCACTGCTGAACAGCTCTCACAGTCAGGAAGTTCTTCCTCATGTTCAGGTGGAATTTCCTTTCCTGTAGTTTGAATCCGTTGTTCCATTGTGTCCTAGTCTCCAGGGCAGAAGAAAACAAACTTGCTTGCTCCCACCTCCCTATGAGTTTCCCTCACGTATTTATCCATGGCCCTCCTCATGTCTCCTCTCAGCCTTCTCTTCTTCAGGCTAAACATGCCCAGCTCTTGAAGCCGCTCCTCATAGGGCTTGTTCTCCAGACCCTTGATCATTTTAGTTTCCCTCCTCTGGACACATTCCAGCTTAGAGTCAACATCTCCCTTCAATTGTGGTGCCCAGAATTGGACACAGTATTCCAGATGTGGTCTGACCATGGCTGAATAGAGAGAGCATGGGGAGCATGACTTCCCTGGATCTAGGGACTAGACTGCTATTTATTATTATTTTATGATTGCTCTTCCTTTAGTTACGGTACTCAAGGTAGCTTTGCTCCAGGAAACTAAAACAATGCCTAGCTCCCTGGGCAGAAGGACAGAGTTTAGCATCAGTTGTTGTTTTTGTTGGGATGCTAGACGTTGATGCCAGTCCTGTAAATCACTGGAGTGCGTGTTATGTTAGATTGCATTGATGCACAGGAGGAGGAAGAGGCAGGAAGAAGCAGCAGGGCCGTGGGCTCTCAGGTGGACTCGCTAGTTACTCCTTACTCAGCCTTCGGGTAGCCTGAAGGACATGCCTCCTTTCTCCTTTAGAGCAGGTGTCCTTCTCTATCTATCCCTTTGCAAGGCCCATTGTTTGGGTTGCTCCTCTGGCTCCATCTGCCCAAACGTGGTCGTGAACTTCTGGGGCTTAGGGTTCTTCTCATTTCGGGGGGCGCTGCTTCTTAAATCAGGGCTCCCAACCTCACACAGGGTCCCCTGAGCTCAGTGTTGGGTCCCGAACAATTTGGCAAGAGTGAAACCAACAATCCAGCATCCCAACAAAACCAACAATTTCCGAATGCCACCTAGTGGCTGTTGCAGATGTTTACACAAATCTGTTGTGCAGCATTGACACCTGTGGAAGAGGCTTCAACTGGACTCCGCAAAGAGGAAAATCGTCCTGTTGAGCAAGCCTTGCAAATGCTGATTTGTTGTCCATCAATGTTTGTTTTTGTACCTATTTTATTAGTCCAGATGGCATAGGGAAGGGCAAACAGGTGTGATTGGCGGGAACAAGAGACAGGACCTTCTTAGCGGTGGCCCCTCGGCTATAGAACACCCTCCCTAGGGATATTGGATTGGCACCCTCCCTCCTAACGTGTCGAAAAAGAGCTAATACCTTTGAGCAAGCATTTACAAATGCAGTGTAACAGATTAATCTAGATCTACGGAACAATTGACGATGCAACAGGAAAATGATTTTCGTCATGAGACGCTGACAACTTGTGTTTTATGGCTCTTATTGCTTCTACTGCTTTTATATAGTCGATATTATATGTTAATGTCTTTATATTTTATATTGTTGGTGGCATTGATTGCCAATTGTAAACTGCCTCGAGTCACCTTTATATATAAATATGGTAAATAAATCAATAAACACCACCATGGGGTTTCCTTTGCTTGCCCGTTCCCCCGTTCAGAAGATTTCACCTCGCTTTCTGTCCCTGTAAGAGTCGGATTTTGAATAATTTGACTTTCTTTCCTTCCGAGGGGCAGATTCCTCTCACTTCTAGTGTCTAAACCCCATTGTTCTTAACTAGGAGTCATTTGTAAGTCATATGTTTGTAACTTTGGGACAGTCTGTATAGCCAGCCATCTTGATACCAACCAATTGAAAGGCAGGTTTAGAAATGTTTACCTTGGTGTCCAAAACGGAATCCTGTTTGCAAGCCTCGGAGTGCCTGAATATTGCACATCCTGGTAGCATTGCTGGAAGCGCTGAGCTGCTGAACTTGATAACTGATAGGTCGCAGGTTCAAATCTGGGGAGTGGGGTGAGCTCCCGCTGTTAGCCCCAGCTTCTGCCAACCTAGCAGTTCGGAAACATGCAAATGTGAGTCAATCAATAGGTAAGGTAAGGATGCTCCGTGCAGTCATGCTGGCCACATGACCCTGGAGGCGTCTATGGACAACGCCGGCACTTTGGCTTAGAAATGGAGATGAGCACCAAAGTCCCAGAGTCGGACACGACTGGACTTCATGTCAGGGGAATACCTTGACCTTTACCTTTAGTAGCATTGCTAGGTGTAGAAGTGTTTTTCCCTCCAGTGCATGCGCCTCACTGGAGCATGACCTATAGCTCCCTGCTCCTCAATCTCCTTTTGAGCATATGGTTCCCATAACCGAGGCAGAGACTTGGAGCGCATCTTGGACGAAGTCACGAAGATGTAACAGAATCGGGAATTTGGGAAAGGCTCCCGGTCACGTGGGGGTTCCTTCCTGGCTGTTTAAGAAATCTGGATTCTCAGAAATGTGCCCTTTTGCACACTCCCTGGAGCCGAGACGTGTCTTTTTGGTATTGGAATGGGAAAGTCAGCCCAACGTTGAGTCCTTTCCTCTTCTATATGCAAATGCAAAGTACAGAGAGCCAGGCTTGCGATAAGTTTATCAGGACAGCTTCCCTGTTCCAAGTCCTGCTTGTTATTGTTACGCTGCTGCTGCTGTTGTAGTTGTTTTGGAGGACGTTGTGTTCAGTGGAGCGGATCCATGGCCAGTTTCTCACATGCAGCTTTGATTAGTTTGAGAACCTAGACCTGTGGTTCTTTGCACTCTTTCCCCAAGATCTGCAAGGCCTCCGTATGCCAAGTATTCCCTTTGCATGACAACGCTGCTCTGATAAGCCTATCACTGGCGTCATTCTCATAGGTCAATGCTCATTATTGAGCTGGACATGGGACTGACTGGTTAAAATAGTGAGAAGGGAGCCCTTCTGTTAAGATAGGCACAGCCAAGGGGAAGAAGGTCCAGGGGTTGCATGGGCCAACTTGGGCCTTCCCTCCAGGTGTTTTGGACTTCAACTCCCACAATTCCTGGCTTCAGGCTCTTTCCTTTTCCCTCTCTGGCTGTTTTGGACTGCAACTCCCATAGTTCCTAAGAGCCTCAGTCCCTTTCCTTTCCGCCCTCGGCAGCCTCAGTCCCTTTCCTTTCCGCCCTCGGCAGCCTCAGTCCCTTTCCTTTTCGCCCTCGGCAGCGTCAGTCCCTTTCCTTTCCGCCCTCGGCATCCTCAGTCCCTTTCCTTTCCTCCCTCGGCAGCCTCAGTCCCTTTCCTTTCCTCCCTCGGCAGCCTCAGTCCCTTTCCTTTCCGCCCTCGGCAGCCTCAGTCCCTTTCCTTTCCGCCCTCGGCAGCCTCAGTCCCTTTCCTTTCCGCCCTCGGCAGCCTCAGTCCCTTTCCTTTCCGCCCTCGGCAGCCTCAGTCCCTTTCCTTTCCGCCCTCGGCAGCCTCAGTCCCTTTCCTTTCCGCCCTCGGCAGCCTCAGTCCCTTTCCTTTCCGCCCTCGGCAGCCTCAGTCCCTTTCCTTTCCGCCCTCGGCAGCCTCAGTCCCTTTCCTTTCCTCCCTCGGCAGCCTCAGTCCCTTTCCTTTCCGCCCTCGGCAGCCTCAGTTCCTTTCCTTTCCTCCCTCGGCAGCCTCAGTCCCTTTCCTTTCCGCCCTCGGCAGCCTCAGTCCCTTTCCTTTCCTCCCTCGGCAGCCTCAGTCCCTTTCCTTTCCGCCCTCGGCAGCCTCAGTCCCTTTCCTTTCCGCCCTCGGCAGCCTCAGTCCCTTTCCTTTCCGCCCTCGGCAGCCTCAGTCCCTTTCCTTTCCTCCCTCGGCAGCCTCAGTCCCTTTCCTTTCCGCCCTCGGCAGCCTCAGTTCCTTTCCTTTCCTCCCTCGGCAGCCTCAGTCCCTTTCCTTTCCGCCCTCGGCAGCCTCAGTCCCTTTCCTTTCCGCCCTCGGCAGCCTCAGTCCCTTTCCTTTCCTCCCTCGGCAGCCTCAGTCCCTTTCCTTTCCGCCCTCGGCAGCCTCAGTCCCTTTCCTTTCCGCCCTCGGCAGCCTCAGTCCCTTTCCTTTCCGCCCTCGGCAGCCTCAGTCCCTTTCCTTTCCGCCCTCGGCAGCCTCAGTCCCTTTCCTTTCCGCCCTCGGCAGCCTCAGTCCCTTTCCTTTCCGCCCTCGGCAGCCTCAGTCCCTTTCCTTTCCGCCCTCGGCAGCCTCAGTCCCTTTCCTTTCCGCCCTCGGCAGCCTCAGTCCCTTTCCTTTCCGCCCTCGGCAGCCTCAGTCCCTTTCCTTTCCGCCCTCGGCAGCCTCAGTCCCTTTCCTTTCCGCCCTCGGCAGCCTCAGTCCCTTTCCTTTCCCCCCTCAGCCGCTTAAGCAAGGCAAGATGGATGGATGGCATCCTTGAAGTGACTGGTTTGACTCTGAAGGAACTGGGGGAGGTGACGGCTGACAGGGAGCTCTGGCATGGGCTGGTCCATAAGTTCACAAAGAGTCAGAAACGATGGAACGAATGAACAACAACAACTATTAATAATAATAATAATAATAATAATAATGTAATACAATATATTAATAATAATAATGATAATGTAATACAATATAATTCTCCCCTATGAACCACCAAGATGATTAAGATTGTCTGGAGAGGCCCTGCTCTCGGTCCCATCGGCCTCGCAAGCGTGTCTGGTGGGGACGAGGGACAGGGCCTTCTCGGTGGTGGCCCCTCGACTCTGGAACTCTCTCCCACTGGCGATCAGAACCGCCCCTTCTATCCTGACATTTAGGAAACAGGTGAAGACGTGGTTATGGAGACAGGCATTCGACGAGTGAGTCAACACCCTGAGATATGGATGGAGGATGATGAGCAACGATTTTAGTGTGACGACTGAGCATTATAGTTATTGATTGTAATTGCTGTTTAAATGTTTTACTGTAATATGTATTATGATGTTTTATTGATTGTATGTGATATTATGGTTGGAAACTGGTCTGAGTCCCTCAAGAGAGGTGGGAAGATCAGTATTCAAAAGAGGTCACTTCCAACTCTTAAGATGAACTTCCTGACTGTGAGAGCCGTTCAGCAGTGGAACTCTCTGCCCCGGAGTGTGGTGGAGGCTCCTTCTTTGGAAGCTTTGTAAACAGAGGCTGGATGGCCATCTGTCAGGGGTGCTTTGAATGCAATATTCCTGCTTCTTGGCAGAATGGGGTTGGACTGGATGGTGGCCCAGGAGGTCTCTTCCAACTCTAGGATTCTAGGATTCTATGAGTAACAGAACAGCCTGTGTAAGGGTGATCCCAGGTGTATAACCTGGGACGTTTTTAATGATCGTTTTGTGATATTATTGTTGGAAACCGGCCCGAGTCCCCCGATGGAGGGGAGAAGACTGGTATATAAAATTGCTAAATAAATAAATAAATAACTATGACTACATTCCCAGATATGGCATTGCCACGCTTGAACCGTGGCCACGGATTCATCAGGCTTTGCATCTCATCAGGGTTGTGGTTTGCAAACGGAGAGCAGCACCAACTGCGGCTTGGTTGTCTGAGCTGAGCTTTCTGCACAGTTGCAGGCGGCCGTCGGAAGAGATGCGGTTCCTTTTGCGAAAGAGGTGATAGGAGCTTCCGCCCCGCAAGAGGTCTGCATCCTGTTATGTCAGGATGTCGCCCCTTTTTCCTGCTTGGCTTGCGAATGTGGACGAAGGTGGGAAGGGGGCCGTTCACAGCCATACGGATAAACAGAATGGAATAGGATAGGATAGCTTGATTGTCATGGTGCTATTGCGCAATGAGATAAAATACCTTCCCCAATACAAACCACAAAAACAACACACCCATCCTTCCACATTCTAATTACTGATGCACATCAATGCGAAGCCATGGAGTACCAATATAGTTGCAGTCTCTCTGTTTGTCTTTGCCTTTGGCTTCTCCCTTTCCCTCTTGTGCAAACCTATTTTTTGCCATAGTGTGTATAGTGCGTATATATCCCTGGCTGGTCAACCTTGGGCCACTCGCTTGCTCGCCCGCTCTCGATGTGGCACTATTGAGCGTGACCCTGAATCACACGCAAGGCCCGGGATGTGAGAAGTTGTTTCCACCGGCTAGAAACAGTTGTGTTTATGTTCGCCCCATGAATGGCCTCCGTGTGCCTGTGGAGGAGTCACAGGGGACAAGGTTGTTCCTCGGGTGGCTATTTCTCTTTCCATTGACCGCGCATGGGCCTCGTGCACCAGATCAGCCAGGCTGTGGCTAAGAAGAAATGGGATGAACACTCCCATTTCCAGAGGGTTACTCCAGTTCATGACACTCTTGGGAGAGGAGAATTGCAGGGCGCTCCCAGGAACGAAGCCAGGCAGAGGCACCGATTGCACTGAGTAGGGAACAACACCCCTCCACTTCTTGTGTTTTTCTGGATTTAACTTATTTATCGTGTCAGAAGCAAACCAAGGGTACAGTTGTCATGTATTTTAAAAACACAAAGTTAGCAAACTTGGCATTCTATTAAATGTCCTTTGACCAGAGGCTGGCCACTTGGAGTGCCTCTGGTGTTGCTCTGAGAAGGTCCTCCATTGTGCATGTGGCAGGGCTCAGGCTGCATTGTAAAAGGCGGGCCGTGGTTTGCTCTTCTCCACACTCGTCCTTTGTGGCCCCATTTCTGAAGGTTGCCTCTGCACCTCGTGGTGTCAGAGCGCAGCCTGTTCACCACCTTCCAAGTTGTCCCTTCTTATGTGTGCCCAGGAGGGAGTCTCTCATCAGGTCTCAGCCAGTGATTGAGGTTCCAGGATTTAGCCTGCCACTTTTGGACTCTCGCTTGCTGGGTGTTCCTGCAATTTCTCTGTGGATCTTAGAACAGCTATTTCTTGATTTGAGATGTTGGCGTGCTGGCTGATATCCGAACAGGGGATAGGCCAGAGATGTCACTGCCTTGGTCCTTTCATTACTGGCTACTATTTATTTATTTACTATTATTTATTTAAAACGGTTATATCCCATTCTTCTCTACCTCCGTAGAGGGACTCAGAACAGCTAACAGCAAAAATTCAATGCTAACAATAAAACATTTTAAAACAACATACATAATACAATAGATTAAAACACATATGTTAAAATACATATAAAACCATTCGCCAAATTAAAAACATCGTCCAGCTCAATCCACACACTGTTGTCCAATAATTCTAGTCTTTACCGGTCTCAGTCGTCACTCTGCAAATGCCTGATTCCAGAGCTAGGATTTCAATTGCTTCCTCAAGGTCAGGAGGAAGGGGGCAGACCTAACCTCATTCGGAAGAAAGTTCCATAGCTGGAGGCGGGGGCCACCACAGAGAAGGTCCTGTCTCTCATTCCCACCAGATGCAACTGCGAAGCTGGTGGGACTGAGAGCAGGGCCTCTCCGGAAGATCTGAACACCCTTGATGGTTTATACTACTTCCTTCTGGATATCTGGCTTTGATGGCCTTAGTTCTACTGGCTTGTTCTTGGGTTGCCAGAATCAGGCCCTCCTTTGTCTCCTTTTTTCCAAGTCCCATTTGTGAGCCACAGCCATGTTTTTTCCTTGTTCATTTTGGTCTCATTTTCCCCCAGGAACTTTCTATGGAGAGAGAGCCTTCTTTGGCCAGATTCCTCTTCTGCTCTCCATTGTATTTTTATACAATTCCCTCTTTGTCTTTTGCACTTTGAGCAGCTTTCTACCCTTGTTGGTTCTTGACTGCCTTTCCCATCATCTATCTACCAGTGTGTGTTCCTCTTCTTCTTCTTCGACCACCGTTGGTTTCCCTTGCAGAAGCCCTGTCTCTCTTCCTCCTGCTTTTCTGGGCAGGTCAAGCTTGTCGACATCACTACATAAGTGTCATGAGGAGCGGGCTGTCATCCATTTTCTTGTTTTTGTGTCCACATCATCCAGCTTTGCTTGGGTCCAGTTCACAATTCCAGCAAGGCCCAGGGGTGGACACCCTTGATTGTATTTCCACCATGAGCTTGGGTGTGACCCTGGACTCATCGCTGAGCCTGGAACCCCAGGTTTCGGCGGTGACCAGGGGAGCATTTGCACAGCTAAAGCTTGTGCGCCAGCTGCGCCCGTACCTTGGTAAGTCTGACTTGGCCACGGTAGTCCACGCTCTGGTTACATCCCGTTTAGACTACTGCAACGCTCTCTACGTGGGGTTGCCTTTGAAGACAGCTCGGAAGCTCCAACTAGTCCAACGCTCGGCAGCCATGATTTTAACAGGAGCGGAGCGCAGGGAGCATACAACCCCCCTGTTGCGCGAACTCCACTGGCTACCGATCTGCTACCGGGCTGAATTCAAAGTGCTGGCGTTGGCCTTTAAAGCCCTAAACGGTTCCGGCCCAAGCTACCTATCTGACCGCATCTCTGCCTATGAACCCACCAGGACTTTGAGATCTTCCGGGGAGACCCTGCTCTCGATCCCGCCTGCTTCTCAAGCTCGGCTGGCGGGGACGAGAGATAGGGCCTTCTCGGTGGTGGCTCCTCGGCTGTGGAACGCCCTTCCTACGGACATTAGACTAGCACCATCTCTAATGGTATTCCACAAAAAGGTGAAGACCTGGATGTTTGTGCAGGCGTTTGAGTAATTTAGTGCAATCTGGTAATGGAACATAGGAATGGAACAAGGGACGACGAACCTGGACTACGCTTGGATGATGAGAAGATTGGGTACGGTTGTTTTTTGTAATAATTGTGCATTGTAATTGCTTATTGGTAATTTATGGATAATGTGTTAAGTCAATTGTTATATGTTGTATGGAACCACTGCTGTTTCTACTGTTTTTACTGTTTGTGAACCGCTGTGAGTCGCCTTCGGGCTTGAGATACAGCGGTATAGAAGCAAAGTCAATAAATAAATAAATAAATTTAATGGGTTTTTCAGAATTTTCCTGTCCATTTGGACATAGTCTTTGCTGGCCACATTTTTCCCGTGCCCGTGCTTGATATTGTCCAGCTGGTGATTGGAAAGAAGACATTCCCAGTTACAAAGATTGGGGTTGGTTTGTTTTTAACGACCTGGGCAAAGTGGTCATTGGGAGAATGTGGTTTCTTTCTAGGAGCATAATAATAATAATAATAATAATAATAATAATAATAATCCTTTATTTGTACCCCGCCACCATCTCCCGAAGGACTCGGTGCGGCTTACAAGAGGCCGAGCCCAAATACAACAGTAAAACATCAACAACAACACAGTAACACAAAAAACAAAGCAATAGCAAAGAATAGCAATACATTAACAACATCCAATGACGCAATTAAAACAATGGCCGGGCCAGATGTAATAATTAAAATTAAAAATGCTGGGCATGACAAGGGGGGTGTTTGGAGGGGGATGGGCATGCAGATATCCTGGATCTCTGATAAAGTGCGTTGGGACATAATGCTAGGAGTTTCCTTATTCTGGAAAGGCACACTGGAACAACCACGTTTTCAAGCTCCTCCTAAAGATTGCTAGCGACGGGGCCTGCCTGATGTCCTTAGGGAGAGAGTTCCAGAGTCGAGGGGCCACCACCGAGAAGGCCCTATCCCTCGTCCCCACCAATCGCACGCTTGCGATGCCGGTGGGATCGTTAGCAGGGCCTCTCCAGATGAACGAAGAGATCGTGTGGGTTCATATACAGAGATGCGGTCACGCAGGTAGGCGGGTCCCAAACCATTTAGGGCTTTGTAGGTAAGCACCTGCACCTTGAATTGGGACCGGAAAATGAAAGGCAGCCAGTAGAGCTCCTTAAACAGGAGGGTTGATCATCACTTCTTTGCAATTACAAGTTGAGAGCATGACCTTAAATTAAGCCCCATTTATCTCAGCAGGAGACTGAAATCCCCAGTTAATTCTTTCTCTTCAAAACTTCCTAAGTCCATTACATCTTGATCAGCTGGGCGACCAAATTCACTGTTTGGAACGGGTCAGAATTCCTCTTCGCGCTTCTGAAGGCTGCCGTGGAGAGTTCCTTTATTCAAGTAGACTTTATAAAGAACAGAGAAGCATCCTGAGCTCTGAGGATTATGACCTGGGAAGGAATCCCACTGGAGCATTGCAGCACACCCAAATCCCTGGGAGTCACTCTGGACCGTGCTCTGACCTACAAGAAGCACTGCCTGAACATCAAGCAAAAAGTGGGCGCTAGAAACAATATCATACGAAAGCTGACTGGCACAACCTGGGGATCACAACCAGACACAGTGAAGACATCTGCCCTTGCGCTATGCTAATCTGCTGCTGAGTACGCATGCCCAGTGTGGAACACATCTCACCACACTAAAACAGTGGATGTGACTCTTAATGAGACATGCCGCATTATCACGGGGTGTCTGCGCCCTACACCACTGGAGAAATTACACTGCTTAGCCGGTATTGCACCACCTGACATCCGCCGGGAAGTAGCAGCCAATAGTGAAAGGACCAAGGCAGAGACATCTCCAGCTCATCCCGTTTGGGTATCAGCCAGCACGTCAACAACTTAAATCTAGAAATAGTTTTCTAAGATCTACAGAGACACTCGCTGGAACACCTCAGCAAGCGAGAGTCCAAAAGTGGCAGGCTCAAACCCAGAACCTCAATCAATGGCTGATACCAAATGAGAGACTCCCCCCTGGGCACACAGAGACTGGAAGGCGCTGAACAGACTGCGCTCTGGCACCACGAGATGCAGAGCCAACCTTAAGAAATGGGGCCACAAAGTGGAATCCACAACATACGAGTGTGGAGAAGAGCAAACCACTGACCACCTGCTGCAATGCAACCTGAGCCCTGCCACATGCACAATGGAGGACCTTCTTGCGGCAACACCAGAGGCACTCCAAGTGGCCAGATACTGGTCAAAGGACATTTAATCAACTACCAAACTTACAAATTTTGTGTTTTGTCTGTTTGTTTGTTTGTTTTGTTTTGTTAGAAATGTAATACAATTGACTGGTTGCCCTGACACGACAAATAAAGTAGACTTTATCAGAAAGATACATGTATGATCCGTAACTGGCTCCTAACAAGTCATGGCACATGTGTATAATTCCAGTGGCTTGCATTCGTAGTTGACAGTCATGTCCTCCCTTCTTAAATGTTCCTGGGATTGGAAACACACACACAACTTCAGACAACACTGTCATTGGCAAAATTGTATGAATCCGGTTATTTTCTGTATGTGAAGAATTCTGAGATTCTTCCAATCTCTTGCACTGCCTCCAAAATGTACGGTAGCACTCATTCTTGCATGTATCAGGACATCAGATCCAGGGTTCGATGGCTGTTTAAGAAGGTCGGAGGTGTCCTCGTCTCGATGACACTGTCCTCCTGACGTCTTTCTTTACAGCAGTGGTTCTTAACCTGTGGGCCACAAGGACAAAAATCTGGTCCGCAAGCATTCTTACTCTTTATTTTAGTTTATTTCCGCTCCTTTTGTACCATCTTCCACTCCTTCCCTGTCGCTGACCAGCCCCGACCCCTTGGATAGACCACATCTCTTGGTAAATTGAGATCAATGACCCCCCTTATCACAATCTCCTTCAACCTTTCAAGCTTCTGTTAGTGCAATTTAAAGCCTGCTTCGTCCCTCGGATCCCCTGTCCAAATATATTACATTGCTCTCTCACCCAGTGTTTTTAAACTTGAAACTTTTAATTTCTGTAACTGGCCTTGCCCATTGTGACCAATTTGCCGTGATCAAATATTCTAATTTTATATTGTCTGAGATATATATATACACACACTGGTTTTTTGTATTTGTATTTATTTTATTTCCTTATACTGTATTGTTGTATTCTTATGTATATACTTGCATTGTTGTAATTGCTGGACTTGGCCTTGTAAGCCGCCCCGAGTCCCCTTGGGGAGATGGTGGCGGGGGGTATTAAAAATATTATTATTATTATTATTATTATTATTATTATTATTATTATTATTCTGTGGGCGAGCAGGAGGTGAATACTAGATGGCATATGTTTTCCCTTGTAATCAGAAAACGACAAGCTGATGTGGATCTATTCCAAGGCAGCTTTTTTTTTTCGGAATCATTACCCCCAAAATTACTATTCCCAAAATTTTCCAAAGTTTTTTTTTTTAACCAAACAACTGTGTAAAGTGCAGTAAAGTCTGTTGTAGTGGGGGTCCCCCTGGTCCCCAAGCAAAGTTTTTTATCCCTGGTCAAAGTGGACCCCCCTGGTCAAAGTGCGGTTTTTTCCTAGTCAAGCAAGTTTTCCTGGTCCAAAGTGGACCCCTGGGTCCAAATAGTTTTTTTCCTGGTCCCCCCAAAGTGGACCGTGGTCAAGCAGTTCCTGGTCAAAGTAGTGCTTGGTCAAAGTGGTGCTTGGTCAAAGTGGACCCTGGTCAAGCATTTCCTGGTCAAAGTAGTCCCTGGTCAAAGTGTTCCCTGGTCAAGCATTTCCTGGTCAAAGTGGACCCTGGTCAAAGTGGTCCCTAGTCAAGCAGTTCCTGGTCAAAGTGGTCCCTGGTCAGAGTGGACCCCTGGTCAAGCAGTTCCTGGTCAAAGTAGTCCCTGGTCAAAGTGGACCCTGGTCAAGCATTTCCTGGTCAAAGTGGTCCCTGGTCAAGCAGTTTCTGGTCAAAGTGGACCCTGGTCAAGCAGTTCCTGGTCAAAGTGGACCCTGGTCAACGTGGACCCTGGTCAAGCATTTCCTGGTCAAAGTGGACCCTGGTCTAAGTGGTCCCTGGTCAAGCAGTTCCTGGTCAAAGTGGTCCCTAGTCAAGTGGTCCCTGGTTAAAAAAGGTTGGGAGCCACTGCTTTAGAGGAAACATCAAAGAATGCCGCCAGTAGAACACAACTCAAGCCATGTCAGAAAGAGCAATTTGTGAAGCTGGAAAGAGGAACAAAGAGAATTTGGTGAAACGCCTTTTGTCTTTAGCTGGTGGATGCTTCCAGGACTTGTGTTGCCAAATAGTTCTTGAATGTGAACCATGCAGTAGGGCAGGTGATTTGCTCTCTTTCCTCACCGTTGGCAATGTTTTGGAGATAGGTTGCATACTGGGAAGCACCTGGCCGTGACACAGGACAGGACTTGCCCGAACCTGTTGCGGGATGAACCTCTTGCTCAGTTAAGATCTTTTCATTTTCTTTTTTTTAAAATAAATAACTGTTCTTATGTAATAGGAGTTTTGTTTGCACTTCCTGCCTTAGGCTTTGTTTACAATGCTGCACCTTTGGAGATAAAAGCAAGGGGAAGGTTCACAGCAGGCATTCCTCTAGGGCAGGCATTGGCCAACTTCGGCCCTCCCTCCAGGTGTTTTGGACTTCAACTCCTATAATTCCTGGCCTCACGCCCCTTTTTATTTTATGTATTTACACCATTTTTACCCCACTCTTCTCAGAGCGACTCACAATGGCAACAATTCGATGCCACAATATTTACAATTATAAAAGCAGAATAAAATCATGCCATACGACACATTAAAACAACCTTAATTATCAATCATAAAGGCATTTCCATTATAACAATCGTCGCCTGGTCCAATTCACTGTTCAGGTGCCATTATATCCATTAGCCAAAAGCCTGGTTCCACAACCACGTCTTCAGTTCTCTTCTGGGGAGCGAAATCCACTGGCAGGAGGTCACCACCGAGAAGGCCCTGTCCCTAGTCCCCACCAGCCGCGTTTGCGAAGTTGGTGGGACCGAGAGCAGGACCTCCCGGGCAGATCTTAAACTACGAGGTGGAACGTAGAGGGAGATACGTTCGGACAAGTAAGCTGGGCTGGAGTCGTATAGGGCTTTATAGGCCAAGACCAGCACTTTGAATTGTGCTCGGAAATGGACTGGCAGCCAGTGGAGTTGACGTAACAAGGGGGTGGTATGCTCCCCATATGGTGCTTCGGTGATTAATCTGGCTGCTGCCCATTGGACTAGTTGCGGTTTGCGAACAGTCTTCAAAGGCAATCCCATGTAGAGTGCGTTGCAGTAATCTATTCGGGATGTAACCAGAGTGTGGACCACTGTGGCCCTTCCTTTTCCTCCTCAGTCGCTTAAGTGTAGGCGTAGAGGGGGTCCTGATTTGCCATTCACAAATAATTATTTGCAAGTGGATTGCAATGGGAGTGGTGTTCCACGCCTGACCCCAGCTCTCGCTAATCATCTCTAGATTGTGGCTTTCTGTGTTAAGCCCCCAACTGTCCCATTCACTTCCCTTCTCAGGGACACTGGCTTAAGGTGATGATAAGCCAAATCCCAGTGTTGGGGAGGATGGGCTTCCCTGGCTTTCACCTAATCACCCTACAACGCCTTGGCTCTTTCTGATCCCTCTGCGTTTCATCCCTTGATCCAGATTGACAAATGAACGAGGCCACGTGTTGTCGGTTTGTGTTTCCGTTCTAGTCCTGGTTCACCACTTCTCCCGTGTGCAAAGATGTTCCATTACAGAGTCGTGCCCACTTTATCATTCATTTTTGCAGAGAGGTAGGGCTCGGAAAAGCCTTCCTATTTCCATATTAGTTCTATAGGAGAGCATTTTATCTTGTGTTTATGACTATAACGGGTGAAGGCAGTTCTACATCCAGAGTAACAGGAGGTTATCTTTTGTGTATGTGTGTGTATCTTAATATATAAAAAGCTTCTGTGCGTCCTGAGTAGGCTAAAAACAAACAAACGATGGGGCCACACACACACACACACATATATATACACACATACACATCAAATTTGGCCTCCAAACGTCTCATATCCCAAGGTATGACCAACAATTAAAAAACAAACAAACCAAAACCGTGAAAAAATCTTTAAAATCCTTAAAAAATAAGAAATACCTTACAATGCATGTGCTGTTCTGGCTGTTAGGAATTGTGGGAACTGAAGTCCAAAATGTCTGGAGGGCCCAAGTGGGCCCAGGCCTGCACACATATACAAACAACACACACATGCTCATATATATACACACACATATATACACTCATATATACATTACATACACATATATAAACACATAAATATATATATCACACATATACAAACAACACACACGCACATATACACAAGCACACACATATATACACTCATATATACATACACATAGATAAACACATAAATACATTTATACACACATACATATACATAACACACATATATACACATGCACACACATATACACATACACACAAACATATGCATATACACATGCAAACCACACATATATACATATACACATACACACATAGATACATATACACAAGCACACACAAATATACACATACACATGCATATGCATATACACATACATTGCCCACCTTCATAGCTTTTGAAAAGCCTTGCAGCTTAAAAGCCTGGCTTCTTCCTGCCTACAGGAAACCTTTGTGGGGAGGTGTTCCCTAGCCCAGATTGTTTCATGTCTGGGATTCCTGATTTCTGAGGCCACAACAATGCATGGCCAGGGTACAGCTTATACCCTGTATGTATGTATGTATATACACATACATACACACGCACACATACATACACGTTTGTGTGTGTGTGTGTATACAGACACCCATTTTCCCCCTGCATTGTTCATAATGTGTCAGCACACCCTGCAAAGAATGGTACTTACTATCTGCTTTTCTGCCTAATTGTTTGCTTTCGTTTGTCACCTTTTAAGTATGTGCGGTCCCTGTTTCAGATGTTTTAAACCAAAAGGCAGGCCAGCAACTCACTCAAACCAAACTCAAGCCAAAGGAGATGCTGCACAAACGAGTAAAACACAACCCATCCCTTTCCCTGGCTTAACTAAGCCGGAATGACATCCCAAACAATAGGAGTCAACTTAACCTGGGCTCATTGGAAACACGTCTGTTGTGCGCCTTGCTAGTGTTTCCTTTTTATCTGTTTACGAGTTACTGATAAAAAAGTATTATTATTATTATTATTATTATTATTAACAAGATTTTTTTTCGTGTCAGGAGTGACCTGAAACTGCAAGTCGCTTCTGGTGTGAGAGAATTGGCCGTCTGCAAGGACGTTGCCCAGGGGACACCCGGATGTTTTGATGTTTTATCATCCTTGTGGAAGGCTTCTCTCATGTCCCCGCATGAGGAGCTGGAGCTGATAGAGGGAGCTCATCCGCCTCTCCCCGGATTCGAACCTGCGACCTGTCGGTCTTCAGTCCTGCCGGCACAGGGTTTAACCCACTGTGCCACCAGGGACTCCACACACAACACAACACAAGATGAGTCCACAGCAGACACTCTGTTGGCTGTTGTACTGGATCACACGTCGGACACTTCCCAAGTGTCAAGGACTGTGTGATGTATCGGCAAATAATGCATGCAGATCCCAGTAAGGTAGCCTTCTGCAGCTGGCAGGTGGTAATTTTGTCGGTGCTGATTGTGTTTAAGTGCAGGCCAAGGTCTTGAGGCACTGTACCCAGTGTGCCCATCACTACTGGGACCACCTTGACTGACTTGTGCCAGAGTCTTTGCAGCTCAATCTTTATTTTGCAGCTGGCAGGTGGTAATTTTGTCAGCGCCGATTGTGTTTAAGTGCAGGCCAAGGTCTTGAGGCACTGCACCCGGTGTGCCCATCACCACTGGGACCACCTTAGTGCCAGAGTCTTTGCAGCTCAATCTTTATTTTGCAGATGATACGTGGTGATTTTGTCAGAGCCGATGGTGCTTAAGTGCAGTCCAAGGTCTTGAGGCACTGCATGCAGTGTGCCCATCACCACTGGGACCACCTTGACTGGCTTGTGCCAGAGTCTTTGCAGCTCAATCTTTAATTTATTTTGCAGCTGATAGGTGGTAATTTTGTCAGCGCCGATTGTGTTTAAGTGCAGGCCAAGGTCTTGAGGCACTGCACCCAGTGTGCCCATCACCACTGGGACCCCCCTAAATCCTCATATCGTGTCAGCTTTTCCAGTTGTTTCTCTGCAATCCTGCTGTCGCCTGGGATTGCGACATCGACGATCCATACTTTGTTTTTTAACATATTTATTTATTTATATTGATTTATTTATTTTTCACATTGTTTATTATTATTATCATCATCATCATCGTCATCATGTTCAGATGTATCCTTAGCAGCGTGTTCCTTCCCACTGATGAAACGGATGCCTTCACCGGTTCCGTGCATTCGTGTCTTAACTAAGCTGGATGCCCTTGTCCATTTTTATGCTCCACCCAGTCGGGCACACACTGACCGTCCCTCGCATAATGTGTTCCTGTACAGACATGCTTGGAAACATTCATTCCACATTTGGGATCCCACGTAGCCTCGTAGTTCTATCCCGGAGGCGTTTGGACCCTATTTAGCCCGGGATGGGATGCTTGGAAGCGTGGTGCGGAGGCGGCTCCGTGGCGGTGTGGGATGGGAAAGCATGAGTGCTTCGCTTGCTTCGTGGGCAGGAGGAGGCAGCAACGAAGTGACCTTCAGCAAATGCTCGCTGGAACATCTGAGCGTTGGCGCAGATCAACAATGTAATTCAAACCTGACTCGATAACGTTGCATCATCTGCGCCTGAGCCATCCTTCCCTTTTCATTAAAAGCGCCTGCCGTGTTCGGGGAAAGAGAACCAGGCAGCTGAATGTTCATCTGTTGAGTTGGGCCGTTTTGTCTCGAATGACGAGAGCACGTTTACGAAAGAGAGAGACTTTCTTTGGGTGTCTGTCTGTGTTGCAATCCAGAGCCTGCTGTGTCTTGGGCTTTTGTGGTTGTGTGGGTTTTAAGCTTCGGCGTCCCATATTTATAGTATTTTGGGATCCTTCCACTGAAAGGATCCTGGAGAGGTCCTATTTATTTATTTCTCATGTCAGGGCAGCCAGTCAAATATATTACATTTCTAACAGAACAAAACAAACAAACAGATAAAAAAACACACACACATTTTGCAGACTTGGTAGCTGATTAAATGTCCTTTGACCAGTCTCTGGCCCCTTGGAGTGCCTCTGGTGTTGCCGCAAGAAGGTCCTCCATTGTGCATCATGTGGCAGGGCTCAGGGTGCATTGCAGCAGGTGGTCAGTGGTTGGCTCTTCTCCGCACTCGCATGTCGAGGATTCCACTTTGTGGCCCCATTTCTGAAGGTTGGCTCTGCATCTCGTGGTGCCAGAGCGCAGTCTGTTCAGCGCCTTCCAAGTCGCCCCGTCTTCTGTGTGCCCAGTAGGAAGCCTCTCATTTGGTATCAGCCATTGGTTGAGGTTCTGCCACTTTTGGACTCTTGCTTGCTGAGTTGTTCCAGCGAGTGTCTCTGTAGATCTTAGAAAACTATGTCTGGATTTAAGTCATTGACGTGCTGGCTGATACCCAAACAGGGGATGAGCTGGAGATGTCTCTGCCTTGGTCCTTTCACTATTGGCTGCCACTTCCCGGCGGATGTCAGGTGGTGCAATACCGGCTAAGCAGTGTAATTTCTCCAGTGGTGTAGGGCGCAGACATCCCATGATAATGCAGCATGTCTCATTCAGAGCCACATCTACTGTTTTAGTGTGGTGAGGTGTGTTCCACAGTGGGCATGCATACTCAGCAGCAGAGTAGCATAGCGCAAGGGCAGATGCCTTCACTGTGCCTGGTTGTGATCCCCAGGTTGTGCCAGTCAGCTTTCGTATGATATTGTATGATATTGGAGAGGTCCTGAATGTATCTTGCCTGGTGTGACGTGCCAGGGGTCCCCAAGCATGTGGGATTCAGCCTCAGAAATAAATAATAATAATAATAATAATAATAATAAAAATAATAATAATAAATAAATAAAACTTTATTTGTACCCCGCTACCATCTCCCCAAGGGACTCGGTGTGGCTTACATGAGGCCAAGCCCTCAGCACATCAATATTTATTTTATTTATCGTGTCAGGGCAACCAGTCAATTAACAAAGGCAATAACAGATAATCAATACAAAAAGTTAAAATAAAATAAATAAAACTCAAAAACAAAAAATACACAATAAGCAAGAAACAAGAAACAATAATAACATAAAGCATTTAAAAACCTATGGCCGGGCCAAATGTAATAATTAAAATTTAATTAAAATGCTGGACATGAACAAGGTAAGGTAAACTAGGATAGGGTTTTCAGAGAAAGATGAGGGCGCACAGACAATCCTAAATCAATATTAAAGTGCATTTGAGGACATATTGCTAAGAGTTTTCCTTACTCTGGGAAGGCACACTGGAACAACCACGTTTTCAGGCTCCTCCTAAAGACTGGCAGCATTGGGGCATGTCTGATGTCCTTAGGGAGTGAATTCCAGAGTCGAGGGGCCACCACCGAGAAGGACCTCTCCCTCGTCCCTACCAATCGCGCCTGCTTTCTGTGTGTGGCATGCACACATTCAGCCAGACCTCTCTTCATCTGCTGCATCTCATAATACTTTTTTTATATTACGCTTTATCTCCCCAGAGGGACTCAGAGCGGATTACAGTATACACATGTGAGGCAAACACTCAGTGAACAACAATGACATACAATACACAGACAAAGGTAAAGGCCTCCCCTTATTTCATCTCCAACGATGCTCAACTCCAGTCATGGGGAGATACTTGCGTTCAATTTTCCCATGCTGAGGAGCCTGTTGTCCATACATACCTCTGATCGTGTTGCCGACATGTTTGCATGGGATGGCCTTTTACCTTCCCGCTGAGGTGGTACCTATTGATCTACTCATATTACATCCTTTCGAATTGCTAGGTAGGCAGAAGCTAGGGCTGACTGTCAGGAGTTCACCCCAACTCGCGGCTTTAAATTGACAACCCTCTGGTCAGCAGATTTCCTGCAGCTAGCGATTTAACTCGCTGCGCTACCACGGCGTCTTATCTACTTGCCGCTTATCTGTCTCTGCAGTTTCAGTAAAACACTCTCGAACTGTTTCTTCCGTCAAGCGACCTTGATCACAATATTTATTTCTTGTTCCATTTACTTAGTTCCTTAACTATTTATATTCAAGTACGCACAGCACAGACATGGGTCTTGCTTAAATAGCAAGATTCGTTATTAATTTGTATTTTTTTATTTTTTTTATTTTTTTATTATTTTTTTTTTTTTTTTTTTTCTTTTTTTTTGGTTTTTTTTTTTTTTTTTTTTTTTTTTTTTTTTTTTTTTTTTTTTTTTTCTTTCTTTTCCCCTCTCTCTTTTTTTTTCTTTTTTTTTTTTTTCTGTTTTTGTTTTTTTTTTTTCTTTTTTTTTCCTTTTTTTTTTCTTTTTCTATTTTTTTTTATTTTTTTTTTTTTATTTTTTAAATTTTTTTTTTATTTTTTTCTTTTGTATCTTTTTTTGTTTCTTCTTTTTTCTCTTTTTTTCTTTTTTTTCTTTTTTTTCATCTTTTTTTTTTTCTTTTTTTTGTTTTTTTTTTTGTTTTTTATTTTTTTATTTCTTGTTCCATTTACTTAGTTCCTTAACTATTTATATTCAAGTACGCACAGCACAGACATGGGTCTTGCTTAAATAGCAAGACCCATTTCTGTATCTGCCCAGGAAATGACATCTAGGCTTGTCGCTGTGACGCAGCTGGACAGATCGCTCTTGGTCCACGCTCCGTACAGGTGGCCATCCAGCCTCAACAACAACAACAACAGAGTTAGAAGATACCACATGGGCCATCTAGCCCAGGCATGGGCCAATTTGGGCCCTCCCTCCAGGTGTTTTGGATCTCAACTCCCACCATTCCTAACAGCCTCAGGCCCCTACCTTTCCCCCCTCAGCCACTTAAGCTTAAGTTGGCTCATACCTTTGCCCTCTTGGAACTGGACACTTCGGTCAATCAGGGGATCATCTGCATACCCACGTTATGGGAGTTCAAGTCCAAACTTGGAGGGAGTGTCAGAGTTTGTCCTCTTGAGACTGGACACTTCAGACAATCGAGGAATCATCTGCATACTCACATTATGGGAGTTGAAATCTAAAACACCTGGAGGGAGGGCCCAAGTTGGCCCATGCCTTTGCTGTCTTGGAACTGGACACTTTGATCAATCAGGGGATCATCTGCATACCCACGTCGTGGGAGTTGAAGTCCAAAACACCTGGAGGGAGGGCCCAAGTTGGCCCATGCCTTTGTCCTCTTGGGACTGGACACTTCAGTCAATCAAAGTGTCATCTGTATACCCACGTTGTGGGAGTTGGAGTTCAAAACAACTGAATGGAGGGCCCAAGTTGGCCCATGCCTTTGTCCTCTTGGAACTGGACACTTCAGTCAGACAAGGGATCATCTGCATACCCACGTTGTGGGAGCTGGAGTCCAAAACACCTGGAGGGAGGGTCTAAGCTGGCCCAGGCCTTGGTCCTCTTGGAACTGGACACTTCAGTCAATCAAGGGATCATCTGCAAACCCACGTTGTGGGAGATGGAGTTCAAAACACGTGGAGAGAGGGCCCAAGTTGGCCCATGCCTTGGTCCTCTTGGAACTGGACACTTCAGTCAATCAAGGGGTCATCTGCATGCCCACATGGTGGGAGTTGGAGTCCAAAACACCTGGAGGGAGGGCCCAAGTTGGCCCATGCCTTGGTCCTCTTGGAACTGGGCACGTGAGTCCATCAAGGGGTCATTTGCATACCCACGTTATGGGAGTTCGAGTCCAAAACACCTGGAAGGAGGGCCCAAGTTGGCCCATGCTTGATCTAGCCCAACTCCCTCCTGCCATGCAATTAACTCTTCAGTGACTGTGCTAACTGACACATGTCTGGAGGAATGATGTTTTTTCTTGCCCATAGCTTAACTACCATATGTCAACATGATGGTCCAACTGGAAACTGTAGTGCCTTCCAGCGCTGCTCTATCCTCCAGGATGATGGCGAAATTGAATTTTTCCTTGGTTGTTAGTAAATAGAGCTGTGGATTGCCTTCTGCTTCCCATCTTTCTTGCTGCTCCTGTCCTTCTTTCCCTTTTGCAGGAAGGGGTGGAAAGACCTCTGTTGCAAAGCTGCAACAGATATGGAAGGCCTTCGAATCGCAGTGCGGAATTGCTCCAAATTCTACAAGGGCCGGCCTTCGGGCTTCCTAGCAACCATTAAAAACAATATAAAAATACAGCATGTCAGAAAGCAGTCCAATTAACACCTACCCGCACAACACGTAAAAATAGAAGCCTCCAGCTGGAGATCGTAGCAGCAGAGATAAGAGCATAAACACATGGGATTTTATTCTTTCCAAGCCTTTGAGATAACTGTGTTTTGCTGTTCGCCGGAGGGCGAGATGCAACAGAACCAACTTTGGCCCTCCAGGTGTTTTGGACTCCAACTCCCACCATTCCTGACAGCCTCGGCCTCTTCTTTTCTCCCTCAGCCGCTTAATCGGGGCGGAAAAGGCCTGAGGCTGTCAGGAATGGTGGGAGTTGGAGTCCAAAACACCTGGAGGAAAAGCCCATGTTGACTCGTGCCTACATTAAAGTGTTGTCTGTGTAACAGAGCTAGGACGACAATGGCTTTATAAGCGAGCCTCACAGGTGGGTCGGGTGGCCCTGCCCTTATTGCGCACGGGTGTCCCCGCCAACCATCTGCCACCAGCCGTCCCACAAGAGGATTAGTACTGCTTTCAGGGCTTGACCCAGATATATCTAAGTCTTAGTGAGAAGTGTGTGTTTCCATCAGGCGGATCTCACAGAAGCCCAGTGATCCCCCCCACAAACCGGAAAATAAAAAGTAAACAAAGCCATTAGATGTTTGGAGTAATTGCCAGCGTACACAGGGGAGGATGTGGCCAGTATTTTCCCCACCTAACGTTGCTTTTGCACCTAAAACTGGGAAAAGGAAGGGGAATGAGGCTGTTTGGAATTATGGGAGTTGGAGTCAAAAACATCTGGAGGGATGACCCAAGTTGGCCCATGCCTTTGTCCTCTTGGGACTGGAGACTTCAGTCAATCAAGGGATCATCTGCATACCCACGTTGTGGGAGTTGGAGTCCAAAACGCCTGGAGGGAGGGCCCAAGTTGGCCCATGCCTTGGTCCTCTTGGAACTTGACATATCAATCAAGGGGTCATCTGCATACCCATGTTGCGAGGGTTGGAGTCCAAAACACCTGGAGGGAGGGCCCAAGTTGGCCCATGCCTTTGTCCTCTTGGAACTGGACATGTCAGTCAATCAAGGGATCATCTGCATACCCATGTTATGGGAGTTGGAGTCCAAAACACCTTGAGGGAGGGCCCAAGTTGGCCCATGTCTTTGTCCTCTTGGAACTGGACATGTCAGTCAATCAAGGGATCATCTACATACCCACGTGATGGGGGCTGAAGTCCAAAACACCTTGAGGGAGGGCCCAAGTTGGCCCATGCCTTGGTCCTCTTGGGACTGGACATGTCATTCAATCAAGGGGTCATCTGCATACCCATGTTATGGGAGTTGGAGTCCAAAACACCTAAAAGGATGGTCCAAGCTGGCCCAGGCCTTGGTCCTCTTGGAACTGGACACTTCAGTCAATCAAGGGGTCATCTGTATACCCAGGTTGTGGGAGTTGCAATCCAAAACACCTGGAGGTGGGCCCAAGTTGGCCCAGGCCTTGGTCCTCTTGGAACTGGACACTTCCGTCAATCAAGGGGGTAATCTGCATACCCA
>NW_026844589.1:33756822-33827305 GCF_025583915.1 Anolis sagrei ordinatus
TAGAGAAGGAAGAAAGGAGAGAAAAAGGAAGAGAAGCAAAAAGGAAAGAGAAGCAAGGATGGAAGCAAAGAGCGAAGAACAGAAGGAGAGAAAGAAGTAGAGAAGGATGAAAGGAAAGAAAGAAAAGGGAAAGAAAAAGGGAAGGGAAGAAAGAAAAAAGGGAAGGAAGGAAGGAAGGAAGGAAGGAGAGAAAGATGGAGGAAAGGTTGGCCACAGCAATGCGTGGTGGGTACAGCTAGTAGTAGTAGTGGTAGTAGTACTACTACTACTACTACTACTAGTAGTAATAATATTACTACTAGTAGTAATATTATTACTACTAGTAGTAGTACAAGTACTAGTAATATTACTACTAGTAGTAGTAGTAATATTAATATACTGGCTATTAGGAATTGTGGGAGTTGTGGTCCAAAACACCTGGAGGGAGCGCGGAGTTGGTCCATGCCTGGTCCAGGAGTCGGCTGTGTCCTTGACCAGTCAAGAGGGGCAACGGGAATCTCAATCCCAGTCAAAGCTGGACATTGCTGGCTGCTTCTGCTGGGAGAAAAATCAACATGTGGTGATGCAGCTTCCTCGCTTTGAGCCTGTTGAAGCAGATCTTCTGCAGAGCTTCCTGATGGGCAAAAGCAACCGCTGTTAGGAATGGTGGGAGTTGGAGTCCAAAACACCCGGAGGGCCAAAGTTTCTCCATGCCTGGGTTACAGGCACTCTCTCTCTTATGGGGCCTCCCTTCTCTCCGCAGGGCTGCCAGAGGAGCCGGACCAGAACCTGTCCAGTCCGGAGGAAGTCTTCCACTCGGGACACTCACGGAACTCCAGCTACGCCAGCCAGCAGTCCAAGATCTCTGGTAACGGCTCGTCGCATGCGCTTGCCAAAAGAACCCAAAGTACGCCATGCGTTTGCGCCTCTGGGGGCTTCTCTCTGGGCCGTCCCCTTCCCTTTCTGTCATGCGCTCTCTGGAACTAGAATGGAAGAACCCAAGCTTTGTGTTTCTCATCCTTAGCATAGCAGAGTGGCCCTCGAAATGACTACAAGGAGAGGCTGGATGGCCATCGGTCAGGAGGGCTTGGATTGTGCCTTGCTGCCTGGCGGAAAGAAGGCGGTTGGACTGGATGGCCTTTAGAGGTCCCTTCCGACTCTAGACTATTATTATTATTATTATTATTATTATTATTATTATTATTATTATTAAGCAGATGCTTGGATGAGACCATGAAGGACAGTTGTTATGCTATCAGAACATACTTTTCTTAGAGGGGGAAAGCACTGATGTTAGCAACTTGCACAAAGCCTTGGTGGCAGCAGTCGGGTTATGGGCCCAGCGCATCTTTCAGCAGGTCTGCCTTGTCGCCCTCCGCCCAGAGCGATGAGGGAGGGCTGAAGTTGGCCCATGCCTGATATGGAGGGCCGTATGCGGTGTGTGGGCCTTGAGCTTGACCCATGTGCAGGGGGAAGGGGGGGCACCCTCCTGTGGGTCAAAGGGGACCACCGGTCCCACTTGCTGCGCTGCCCCTCTTCCCACAGGCTACAGCACCGAGCACTCGCGCTCCTCCAGCACCTCGGACCTGACGCACCGGCGCAACACGTCAACCAGCAGCAGCGCCTCAGGCGGCCTCAGCACAGCGGTGGAGGGTCCCGAGGGCGAGCGTGAGCCCCGACCAGAGAAGCCCCCACGCCCGCCCCGGCCCACCCTCCTCACAGAGAGACCCTCCAGGTCAGCCAAAATAATTCATTCTCTGCTTTTGTTTCTGTTGCAAATGAGTTTTTATTTGGGGGAAAATATACCCTTGTTGTTGTTGTTATTGTTATTATTGTTGTTATTATTATTACTATTATTATTATTATTATTTGAAACACAACAAGATGAGTCCACAGCAGACACTCTGCTGGCTGTTGTATTGGGTCACATGACGGACACTACCCAAGTGTCTATTATTATTGTTGTTGTTGTTGTTGTTGTTGTTGTTGTTGTTGAAGGCTTTCATGGCTGGAATCACTAGGTTGTTGGAGGGTTTTTTCGGGTTATATGGCCATGTCCTAGAGGCATTTTGTCCTGACGTTTCGCCTGCATCTTTGGCAATCATCCTCAGATGCTTGTAGATGCAGGCGAAACGTCAGGAGAGAATGCTCTAGAACATGGCCATATAGCCCGAAAAAACCTACAACAACCGATTATTATTATTATTAAGAATTTAGCAGCACTTATATCTCTACATCAAGATGAGTCCACAGCAGACTCATCACTCTGCTGGCTGTTGTATTGGCTCACACGTCGGACACTTCCCAAGTGTCTAGGACTGTGTGATGTATCGGCGAATAATGCAGATCCCAGTAAGGTGGCCTTTTGCAGCTGGCAGATGGTAATCTTGTCAGCGCCGATTGTGTTTAAGTGCAGGCCAAGGTCTTTAGGCACTGCACCCAGTGTGCCGATCACCACTGGGACCACCTTGACTGGCTTGTGCCAGAGTCTTTGCAGTTCGATCTTTAAATCCTCATAATAACAAAAATAATGGGAGCCTGCAGTTGACACCTGACCTCCAAAATGCCATTCTAATCAAGATATAGTTTTCAAGGCCTGGCTGCTTCCTGCCTGGAGGAATCCAGATTTTGTCATTGTTTGTACCATGTCAGACTACACAGAAAAGCCACTGAAATCCACAAGCATGTGAACAATTTCAACAGAAAGGAAGAAACCATGAAAATGAACAAAATATGGCAACCAATATTAAAAAAAAAACTCTAAAATCAGGACAGTAAATAAAGAATAACACTCAGAGAATAGGGGAATTCCAGACAAGAAACAATCAGGGACAGCTAATCACCTCCCAAGAAAGGATTCTCCCAGCAGTAAGAAGCCAGACTTGGAAACAGTCAGGCCATTAAATGCTAATCCAGGTGGCCAATTGCAACATTCACACCTATCTCAACCAGACAAGAGTTCTTTCTTTCTCCCACCCTGGACATCATTCCACAGATATATAAACCCCATTTTCCTAGTTTCCAACAGACCTCACAAAATCTGAGAATGCCTGCCATAGATAGATGCAGGCAAAACGTCAGGAGAGAATGCTTCTGGAACTCAGAACACCCAATGATTCCATCCATGAAAGCCTTCGACAATACAACACAATAATAACTTTCTTTGTCTAGGACTTCTCGAGGGGACTCAGGGTGGTTTCCAACGAAGGTGGCAAACATTCAATGCCAGAAACGGACAGACAACAAACCCAATCAAAAAACAATAAGTAAGGACAAGATCAATATAACATCAGATTGCATTCCCTGCAAAGGGGAGAGAAATCTCCTGAGCAGAGGTCCAGGCAGCCCTCTCTCTCCCTTTTCCCTGTATCCAGCCCTGGTTTGGACCGAGCGTGCATTAATTTTTCAGACCGACATCATGCACCGCCCTCGGGCAAGGCATGAATAAGTGAGGAACCAGAACAGAAGATGCGAGCGGGACGGAATAAAATAGACATGCAAGTGGGCATTGTCTCTCGTGAGTGGGACACCAGGCTTTCCAGGCTCAATACAAGGCTTCCTGTTAAAAATGTATAAAGGGGAAAAGGAAAAGCTGGGCCCGGAAATGGCCAAGGACTAATTCGTGTTGTCATTTGCTTCTGGGAGCAATGGCTTGAGAAGCGCAGAAAGCAGAGACGGAAGGGAACACGGGCCTCGAGCACAGCTCTCCCGCAGGTTGTGCAAGCCATCTTTTCATGTTAGCAGCTGTGCTCGAGAGAGCGTCCTCACCTCCTGCCTCTGCGCATGGTTTGGTAACTGTATAGTCACTGCAGGTAGGAAGGGGCTCCAAAGGGTCACCACTTCTGCACAGAGAAGCATGGGTTGTCCCCTTTCTCACCTCTTTGGAAGGACTTTGTCATTCCCATTGCCTCAAGAAAGCTCAAAGCATTCTGGCAGGCGGCACAGGGTGACAAAGGCAAGGACGGACAGACCGAGAGACCGCTTTTATCCTAGAGCTGTGCCAATAATAATAATAATAATAATAATAATAATAATAATAATAAACCTTTATTTATACCCTGCTACCATCTTCCGCAGGACTCGGTGCGGGTTACAAGAGGCCGAGCCCAAATACATCAATAAAACACAACAACAATACAGCAATAAATAACTATGTTGAACTCCATGGCTTTGCATTGATGTGGCATTGGTGGGAGTGTGGAGGGATGGTTGTGTTGTTTTGTGGTGTGTGCTGGGGAAAGCATTTAATTTTGAAGTGCAATAGCACAATGACAATAAAGCCATTCTATCCTATCCTATTTTATGTATTCATGTATTATGTATTCTATTCTGTTCTATTCTATGTATTGGTGTACATACCCAGTGTTGCTTGCGTGTCATTGGAACAGCTACCTGCCTCCTTTCTCCCTTCTCCAGCTCTGAGAAGAAAGGCCTTCCTTACAGTGTCTTATTATTACCATCTGGCAGGCGGTACAGGGTGACAAAGACAAGGAAAGACAGACTGAGAGATGGTTTTAATCTAGAACTGTGGCTATCTTGAACTCCAAGGCTTCACATTGATGTGGCATTGGGGGCTGTGCAGTAGTGGTTGAGGTGTGGAGGAATGGTTGTGTTGTTTTGTGGTTTGTGCTGAGGAAAGCATTTAATTTCAAAGTGAAATAGCACGACAATAAAGCTATCCTATCCTATTCTATGTATTCGCATACCCAGTGTTGCCTGAGTGTCATTGGGGCCACTGCCTGCCTACTTTCCCCTTCTCCAGCTCTGAGAAGAAAGTCCTTCCTTACAGTGTCTTATTATTACCATCTGGCAGGAGTTACAGGGTGACAAAGACAAGGACAGACAGACTGAGAGACAGTTTTGTCCTAGAACTCCATGGATTTGCATTGATGTGGCACTGGGGGCTGTGCAGTGGTGATTGAAGTGTGAAGGAATGGTTGTGTTGTTTTGTAGTGTGTGCTGGGGAAAGCATTTAATTTTGAAGTGAAATAGCACAACGACAATAAAGCTATTCTATCCTATTCTATTCTATGTATTTGTATACCCAGTGTTGCCTGAGTGTCATTGGGACCACTGCCTGCTTACTTTCTTCCTTCTCCAGCTCTGAGAAGAAAGTCCTTCCTTACAGTGTCTTATTATTACCATCTGGCAGGCGGTATGGGGTGACAAGGACAAGGACAGACAGACTGAGAGATAGTTTTGTCCTAGAACTGTGGCTATGTTGAACTCCATGGATTTGCATTGAAGTAGCATGGGGGGCTGTGCGGTGGTGGCTGAGGTGTGAAGGAATGGTTGTGTTGTTTTGTAGTGTGTGCTAGGGAAGGCATTTAATTTCGAAGTGCAATAGCACCATGACAATAGTATTCCATTCTGTTCTATTCTTCCTTACAAAGTCTTATTATTACCATCTGACAGGCAGTACAGGATGACAAAGACAAGGACAGACAGAGTGAGAGATAGTTTTATCCTAGAGCTGTGCCGATGTTGAACTCCATGGCTTCGCATTGATGTGGCATGGGGCACTGTGTGGTAGTGGTGGGAGTGCGGAAGGATGGTTGTGTTGTTTTGTGGTGTGTGCTGGGGAAAGTGCAATAGCACTTAATTTCGAAGTGCAATAGCACAATGACAATAGTATTCTATTCTGTTATATTCTATGTATTCATGTACATACCCAGTGTTGCTTGAGTGTCATTGGAATAGCTGCCTGCCTACTTTCTCCCTTCTCTGGCTCTGAGAAGGAAAGCCTTAGTTACAATGGCTTATTATTACCATCTGGCAGGCGGTACAGGGTGACAAAGACAAGGAAAGACAGACTGAGAGATGGTTTTAATCTAGAACTGTGGCTATCTTGAACTCCATGGATTCGCATTGAAGTGGCATTGGGGGCTGTGGGGTGGTGGTTGAGGTGTGAAGGAGTGGTTGTGTTGTTTTGTAGTGTGTGCTAGCGAAGGCATTTAATTTCGAAGCGCAATAGCACAATGACAATAAAGCTATTCTATTCTATTGTATGTATTCATGTATATACCTGGTGTTGCTTAAGTGTCATTGGGACCACTGCCTGCCTACTTTCTCCCTTCTCCAGCTCTGAGAAGGAAGGCCTTAGTTACAATGGCTTATTATTGCCATTTGGCAGGCGGTACAGGGTGACAAAGACAAGGACATACGGACTGAGAGACCGCTTTTATCCTAGAGTTGTGCCGATGTTGAACTCCATGGTTTTGCACTGATGTGGCATTAGTGGGAGTGTGGTGAGATGGTTGCGTTGTTTTGTGGTGTGTGCTGGGGAAAGCATTTAATTTTGTTGTGCAATAGCACAGTGACCAATAAAGCTATTCTATTCTTAAGTCTCCTGATGGAGAGAAAAAGCGGGATATAAATAAAGGTCATAATAATAATCTTCCCGCTTGTGAGCGGAAACGAGGCCTGTGTTTTGCCGGGGCGTGCCTTCACTCTCGTGCCCTCCTCTCTTTCCCGATCAGGCGGAAGAAGGACTCGGTGGAGAGCCACCCCACCTGGGTGGACGACACCCGGATCGACGCGGACGACATCGTGGAGAAAATCATGCAGAGCCAGGACTTCACGGACGTCAGCAACACCGAAGGTCAGGCCACTCGCGCTCCCACAACAAGGCTTAGGTCTGCCTCAGTTTCCTCCACGTAGGTCCCCGCCTGAGCTCTGACCCCTTGGTCTTCTCATCGCAAAGCCTGCTTTGTGCTGTTTGGCTTCTACTTTTGGGCCAAAGCTCTTGAATAAAATACCCGCAGGCGGGCGAGTTACAGTGCTCTTTTGTTGTTGTTGTTGTTGTTGTTGTTGTTGTTGTTGCTGTGTGCCCTGCTTTGCTCACCCTTCCCCTTGCTTTTGTTTTCCGCCACAGATAGTAACCTGAGGCTGTTTGTGAGCAGAGACGGGCGGACGACCCTCAGCGGGATTCAGCTTGCAAACAGGTACGGTCCCCAAGCACAGGCCTCATTGGGTTTGCATGGAAATATTGCGCTGGGCTTCGGAAGTGCTGGAGAAACACACACTTGTGGGATCAAGGCCTGGGGTTGTGTTCGGGACATCACATGCATGAACTGGAGGGTATCTCTATGCTCAACGTCTTCATTAATGGCATGGTTGAAGGTTTGGAGCAGGCATGGGCCAACTTTGGCCTTCCCTCCAGGTGTTTCGGACTTCAATTCCCACAATTCCTGGCTTCAGCCCCTTTCCTTTTCCCCCTCATTCAAGGTACTTAGGTTTCTCAGCTGTTAAACTGATAGACCTCAATATCTCTTTGAAGTGTTAGGGACAAAGAGATGCCAATGCACACACACACACACACACACACATCTATATAAATAAAAATGTAATGTTAGTTTGTGGGATTAACATAACTCCAAAACCACTGGGCGAATTGACGCCAAATTTGGACACAAGACACCTCTCAGGCCAACGAGTGACCATCACTCATAAAAACACTGGAAAACACAGCGGAAGAGACTTTAAAAAGCCAAAAAAAAATACAACACATGTGCAAAACCACATATATACACACAAAAAACACATATACACAGACTGGGCCTCCTCTCTCTCTCTCTCTCTCTCTCTCTCTCTATATATATATATATATATATAGAGAGAGAGAGAGAGAGAGAGAGAGAGAGAGAGAGAGAGGAGTTTCAGAAATGTTCTTTCAGTTGCCCAAAAAACATCTGCTCTCCCTTAAAACATCTATGCCTTTAAATCATGCTCTCAAGAGAGAAAATAAGTAGACTTCTTTGAAAGCAATATGTTTGGTTTAGAGTCTAGTAGTCTCTGTAGTCTGTTTCAACTAACTTCTAAACTGTATTGTTTCCACTGAAGTCTCTACATTGAAAGTCTAATGGCTTCTGCCTTTCAAAAATGGAGTCTGAGTCCTGAACAGTCCCAGATCTGGTCACATCTTCTGCAGACCCTCCCAAAACATAGAGTTAAGGAAAACTGCATACCAATACACACAGATACAATACAGTAAGCAATCCAAATTATATACATAACAAATAACCAGTGTAGGAAGAACTAGGAACCTTCTAATTCCTCCTACACTGGTTATTTGTTATGTATATAACAATTCCAAAATAAGTTACAGACTGCCTAGCCATTGGCCAGGAATGGTGGAGGTTGTAGCTCAGAGTAACTGGAGGACCCCAGTTCAGCCAGTTGTGCCTTTCGGGTGTATCCCAGTTTGCCAGGCCATTCTCCCCAGTGAGTTTGAGGCTTGCCCGGGTGGGACCCTTGACTCCTCTCTCTCCAAAAGCCCTGCGAATCCCACCGTGAGGTTTGCTATATTAAAGCACTGTCTTATCTGTCTCTCTTCTCTCCATCCTACCCAAAAAAGCTTTCTGACATTTGAAGTCTAATGGCTTCTGCCTTTCTAAAATGGAGTCTGAGTCCTAAACAGTCCCAGATCAGGTCACATGATCTGCAGCTCCTCTCACAACATAGAGTTAAGGAAAACTGCAATACACACAGATACAATACAGTAAGCAATCCGAATTATATACATAACAAATAACTAGTGTAGGAGGCTTGTAGAAGGTTTCTAATTCCAACATAAGCTACAGACTGCGTTGCTATTGGTCAGGAATGGTGGACGTTGTAGCTCAGAGTACCTGGAGGACCCCTTCAGCCAGTTGTGCCTTTTGGGTGTATCCCAGGCTGCCAGGCCATTCTCCCCAGTGAGTTTGAGGCTTGCCCGGGTGGGACCCTTGACTCCTCTCTCTCCAAAAGCCCTGCGAATCCCACCGTGAGGATTTCTGTATTATAGCACTGTCTTATCTGTCTCTCTTCTCTCCATCCCACCCAAAAAAGCTTTCTGACGTTTGATTTCAGGCCAGGTCAGTCCTCTTCGATCTCTTCTTTCAATTTCTTGGCTTCGTTTCGGTCTCCGTCGCATGCAGCCCGGCCTAGGCCGTCCCTGCGTGGACGCAGTCACATTTTCTCTTTTTTCTCTCTCTTTCCCTTGCACAGAGTCTCATCTGGAGTTTACGAGCCAGTGGTCATCGAAACCCACTAAAATGTGAACGCGGCGACGGGTGGACGCAGAGGCGACGGATGGATGCCGTTCGTTCCGTGGGCTTTTCCTGTCCTCCCTTCTTTATTCCTTCCTTCCTCCCTTCCTCTCGATCCACGTGCCCTTTGAGCCCTTTCTTCACACAACATTCCAGGCAGGACTTCCTTCCTTCTCTCACTCCGATGCTGCCGGGAGCAACACTCCGGGACTTTGGCACTTTCGGAGAGGCTTGGAGGCAGCGCTGAGACCGGGGCGGGCGCCTTCTCGTCGAAACAGAAAATGTGGGCGGACTGTCGTCAGTGGGATTCCCCACACCCACCCACCCACCCCGGTCCCGTCTCGCCCTCTCTTTGCTGTTGGGTTAAACCACTGTGAACACTCCCCTTCCTCCACTAGGCAAAACACCCTGTCACCCAGGCAGGGAGAAGCTTCAGCCCTCCGGGTGTTTTGGACTCCAACTCCCACCATTCCTAACAGCCTCAGGTCCCTTCCTTTTCCCCCTCAGCCGCTTAAGCGGCTGAGGGGGAAAAGGAAAGGACCTGAGGCTGTTAGGAATGGTGGGAGTTGGAGTCCAAAACACCCAGAGGGAAGGCCAAAGTTGGCCCAGACCTGATCTAGAGAGACTTGTTCCCTACTAAAGAATCCGCTGGCTCCCCTTTTGCTGATTTTGTGCAACGAGCAGCCTCTAAATTGGCTTGAAGCCAGTGTAGAGGTAGAGAGAGAGGGGTGTTTAAATGTTTCCCGTTGTGGTTTTCAAAGTCAAGGGAATAGAAAACGTTTATCTTTGGGGGTGGTATTGTGTCGGCTCTGGGTCCAGCTGAACTGTTCTTTGGGAACAGGCTGCTTTGTTGCCTTCGCTCCTTCTTCCGTCTCTGTCATGTGAAGCGTTGCCCAAAACAGGAGTCTCCTGGTGTTCTTGGCCTGCAAAATATAGTCCGGAAACACCGGGTCGCAACATGGTCCCCACTCCAGTCTGCCCAATATGGTCCAGAAACACCTGGGTCACCACATGGTCGCCACCCCAGTCTGCCCAATATAGTCCGGAAACACCCGGGTTGCTACATAGTCTCCACCGCAGTCTACCCAATATGGTCCGGAAACACCCGGGTCGCCACATGGTTGCCACCCCAGTCTGCCCAATATAGTCCGGAAACATCCGGGTCGCCACCCCAGTCTGCCCAATATGGTCTGGAAACACCCGGGTCGCCACCCCAGCTTGCCCAATATAGTCCAGAAACACCCGGGTCGCCACACGGTCCCCACCCCAGTCTGCCCAATATAGTCCGGAAACACCTGGGTCGCCACACTGTCCCCACCCCAGTCTGCCCAATATAGTCTAGAAACACCCAGGTCGCCACATGGTCCCCACTCCAGTGCTTGAACCTGTCCACATTCTGGCCTCTTGTCAGTTTGAATTTCAGTCCTCCCATCGCTTCCAGCTAGCAGGCTGACTGGTAGGTGATGGGAATTGTAGTCTGAAATCACTCAGCAGGCCAGAGTTTGGGGAAGGTGGGATTGGTCGGTGGGTTCTCATCCCTTTGTACATCCCATAAACAGAGTGAGGTGACGGACTCCTATTTTTGGTAGATAGAGGGAACTCCGTCGGGACAATAGGGCAGAGGTGCACAACCTCCAGATGTTTTGTACTTCAAGTCCCAGGACTCCTGGCCATTGGACAAGCTGGCAATCAATAGGGGTGTCTGGGAGTTGGAGCCCCAAATGTCATGAGGGCCCCAGGTTGGGCGCCACTGCAATAGAGACAAATGGTGCCATGTGATGCTTCCCTCATACAGCAGGAGAGATTGTCCGGCCCAGATTTCTCCATGCGCTGTTGGCTGTCTCTGCGGGGAGGGTATCTTTACAGAGAGTGGGTAGCATTACCTACCATTTCTGGGCTCGGCTACCTCGCCCTCCTGCCTCCACGATGTGCCGTTTCTTAGTTGTGCCAGGGCTTCTTATAAAGAACGGAAAGGCTTAGCTGTCACATCTTCTTAGTTTGGCCCGCCTTGTGAAGGGATGCGCTCCAGACGGTGCGCGATCCCCTTTGTAGTGTCTCCATCGTCCCCTTCACTTTTGCAGTTTTGTGGATCGCACACATAGCCGTTTAAACTCACCCTGGCCGCAGTCACGAGCTTGTTGTGTTGCACTCTTCCTTGTACACAGGAAGGCGCTTAGCTTTTCGCGCACAGCAAGGTCGCAAAGGCGCCCTTCGTCCTTCCTCATCCCTTTGCATTCCCTTTTTCAGGCCAGGGTTGTGCTGGGCATTAGGCACTCAAGGGGACAACTAGGAGGGGAAAGCCCCAAGTGTTGCTGCCTCCTGGAACTCTATTCCACTGAATGAAGAGATGTTGAGGACCAAGGCAGCCTTGCTGTGATACCTGGAGGCAGGTTGTTCTTTGGGGAAAGGAGGAAAGGGCGCCAGGGACGTGCCTTTCTGCTGGTGGGATACTCCCAAAGTGCATTCCCAAAGGGTCAGTGGACTCGCAGGGACGAGCATAGAGCATCCCCATGGTTGTGTTCAGGCCGATCTCCCAGCCCTTGGCTGTCTTGGTAGACTGAACTACGTCGAGGAAATAGGGTGGAGGTGCACGACCTGCGGCCCTTCAAGTGTTTAGGATTTCAAGTCCCAGGATTCCTGGCCATTGGACAAGCTGGGAGTTGGAGTCCCAAACACCGGGAGGGCCACAAGTTGGGCGCCTCTGCAATAGAGACAAAAGGTGGCATGTGATGCTTCCTTCGTACAGCAGGACAGGTTTCTCCATGCGCTGTTGGATGCCTCTGCATGGAAGGTATCTTCACAGCAGGACAGGTTTCTCCATGCGCTGTTGGATGCCTCTGCATGGAAGGTATCTTCACAGAGGGACTTTCCATGGGAAGCCGAGACGCAACACAGGCCTCTATCTAGTATTCTTCAGCCGGACAAAAGGTTGATGCTCTCCGTTGCGCATCCAGACCAAACGAAAGGGGAGAAGTCGACTTGGAGATCCTGTGTAGGGAACGCTCTTTTATTTCCCTCAACCACTGTGGTTCCATTAGGAGACTTTCGCTTTTGTGCTTGAAATGTCTTGAATTCTGTTTCACGACCCAGCAGGCTGGGCTTTTGCGTTGTTTTTAACGTCCTTGTTCCACTTTTATCTTGGTTTGTTTGGGTGGGGATTCATCCCTCCCGGCGTCGGCCCGGAGAGGCCTCTCTTATTTCTCAATAGCCTTGTGAGCCTGGTCGCGTTCCAGGATTGATTTTGTCGGAAACGCGTTGTTCTTGGTCACGGAGAAAGCTTTTGCCGGGGCAAAAAGCTTGAGCCTGAGTCGAGAGGAAAAGGGCAGAGCTGGACTCTCCCTCACTCTCCATCCCGTGCCAAATGAGAGCCTGGGAACGGATCACGTTCAACCAAATTGTTGTTGTTGATTTCTCAAAAGGTTTGGGGATGTATCGCAAACCTTCTCTGGAGCGTTTCAGTTTGGAATTGGTGGCGTTGAAACTCCCGCCACACAGGTGAAAAAGTTCCTGACTGGCGAGAGAGAATTGCTTTCACACGTCACCATAATAGTGCTACGATTCCACGTTTAAGCGCTATCGGTGACATCCCGGGGTTTGGTCATTTGATGCCCGAAAATTCGAAATACTCCTCGATTCCAAATGTCGATATTCCGTAGGATGTTGTTGTGAAACCCATAGCCCTACGTGCAAAGTTTGCCCAAGCTGCTGCTTCGGAGAATATATATATATTTCCTTTCTGGGTTATTTGCATTGTTTTGCGGACGGTTAAGGCTCCCAAATTATTTGAGTTACGTGTTGTCAAAGGCCTTCTTTCACGGCCGTAATCAATGGGTTGCTGTGAGTTTTCCAGGCTGTGTGGCCAATGTGTTCTAGCAGGGAATGGGCAAACTTCGGCACTCTCTCCGGTTGTTTTGGACTCCAACTCCCACCATTCCTGGCCTCGGACCCTTTCCTTTTCCCCCTCAGCCGCTTAAGCGGCTGAGGGGGAAAAGGAAGGGGTCCGAGGCCAGGAATGGTGGGAGTTGGAGTCCAAAACAACCAGAGGGAGGGCCCAATTTAGCCCATACTTGATATATAGGGTTGCCCTGACACTCTTGCATAAATTTAAATAAATTTACATGCCATTTAAATATGGGCATGAGTGCCAGCCGGTCTGCGCACAAGCGTCGAGCCGCTGGGAGGTTTTGCGCTGCTCACCTATCCTGCTGCCTGTTTCCCGTGCCAGGCGCACTGCGACGCTTGAGCATCTATCCATCCATTCGTCCGCATTGTATGTGCCTCCCTTCCAGGTGAAGGGAGGCCGAGGGAGAGCGGATCTCTCCCTCGCTTGATCTCAGGAGCTGCGGGAGGACGGGCGTCCTCAACGCTGAGCCCGGTTGCAAGCGTTGGTGAGCCGGTCGGTGCCCTCTCCTTCCAAAGGGCCTTCTTCTTGCAGGCAGCCGTACAGGGTTATTGCAAAAGAAGGCTCCCGTTGCAAAAATTCACGTGAAATGTTTTGGTGAATGCACACATATGAAACCTACATCCATGTGAAGGAGAAGGAGTTTTTTCCCCCCCAGGTTCAATCACGCGGCACATATATAAAAGGTAGTGTGTCGCAGTCGATGGCACTCGCAGTTCAGGGAGCCAGACAACTGTCTTCTTGCACGAATGGCCTGTTTTCGGCTAAACCAGGCATGGGCAAATTTCAGCCCTCCAGGTGTGTGGGACTTCAACTCGGAAGTTTGCCCATGCCTGCGCTAAACTGTGTGGACCGGCACTTAATCGCCTTTCCACCTGCCAACATGTTCTGGTACAGTAATTGTGTACTTTGAAACTTCTTCCTCTTCTTCTTCTCCCTCTTCTTTTTCCTCTCCCTCTTCTTCCTCTTCCTCTTCTCCTCCCTCTTCCCCTTCTCCTCTTTCCCCCTTTTTCTTCTCCTTCTATTTCGTCTTCTCTTTTTTCTTCCCCTTCTCCTCCTCCTCCTTCTTCCCCTTCTTGTTCTTTTTTTCTCTTCTTCCCCTTCTTCCCTTCTTCTTCATCCCCCTCTTCCCCTTCTCCCTCTCTCCCTCTTCTTCCTCTCCTCTTCCTCTTCCCCTTCTCCTCCTCCTCTTCCCTTCTCTCTTCTCCTTTTCCTTTTCCTCTCTCTTCCCCTTCTCCTCCTTCTCCTTTTCTTCCTCTCCCCTTCCTCCCTCTCCTTCTCCTCTTCCCCCTTCTTCTTCTCCTTTTCTTCCCTTCTTTTCTTCCCTTCTCCTCCTCTTCTTCTTCCCCCTTCTTCTGCTTTCTTCTTTCTTTTCTCTTCCCCTTCTTCCTTTTCTCCTTCTCCTCTTCTCCCTTCTTCCTCTTCCTTCTCCCTTTCTTTTTCCTCTCCCCTCTTCTCTTCCCTTTCCCTTCTCCTTTCTTTTCCTCCCTTTCCCTTCTCCTCCTTCTTCTCCTTTCTTTTTCCTCTCCTCTCTTCCTCTTCCCCTCTCCTCCCTCTTCCCCTTCTCCTCTTTCCCCTTTCTTCTCTTCTTTCTCGTCTCCTCTTCTTTTTCTTCCCCTTCTCCTCCTCCCCTTCTTCTTCCCCTTTCTTTTTCTTCTCCCTCTTCTTTCCTCTCCCTCTTCTTCCTCTTCCCCTTCTCCTCTTTCCCCCTTTTTCTTCTCCTTCTATTTCCTCTCTCTTCTTTTTTCCCTTCTCCTCCTCCCTCCTTCTTCCCCTCTTCTCTCTTCCATCTTTCTTTCCTCTCCCCTCCCCTTTCCCTTCCTTTCTCTTCCTCTTCCTTCTTTCCTCTTCTCTTCCCTCTCCTTCTTCCCCTTCCCTCCTTCTTCCCATTCTCATCCTCCTCCCTCTTCTTCCCCTTCCCCTTTTCTCTCTTCTCCTCATTCCCCTTCCCCATTCTGTAGGACGCAGAGCGCCTTCTGCTGAGTTGCAACCTGCGCAATTGCGCTCTCCGGGCGGCACATCAGTGTGTGGAAACCAACTTGGAAGACTTCCCCTTCACATTGATGTCGTTTTTCGTATGTGCGCATTGACCAAACCGCTGACCGCGAAGCAGGCCATTCTTTGGCCGTCACGCCGCATTTCCCTTTGCGAGCCTTGCTTCTTCTGGATATTTCTCATCCCGATGATGACGGGGCGAGAAGTCTCCGCACCCGAACCCCGACCGACCCTTTGAGGAGCTGATGACCAGTCTCTTCATATTATTCTTTTACTGTCGCTTCGATAAATGACGTTTGCCTAGTGTTTTGCTCTTGAAACCCATATTTTTGACCGGGTTGGAGAAAGAAAGAAAGAAAAAAAAATAAGGAAAGAAAGAAAGAAAGAGATCACGTTTATTTTCTTGGAGAGGGAAAAAAAATTTAAAAAGTTATCGCGGTTCAGGTTTTTATTATATTCAGATACTTCTATTAGCGAGAGATTCGAGCGCGGAGGTGATGACGATTATTTTTGGAAAAGGGAGAAATAAATAAATACGGGACTATGCAAACAAGAGATAGTTTTAACACTTTCTAATATTTTTTGGGGAGGGGAGGGGCCTTGATAAAAAAAGCAGATTAATTAAAGATCTTTACAAAATGAATAAAAATAAAAAGCCCTTTGCGGTTAAAAGAAAGTCTAGAGGTCGCATTTAGTTCGGCTGCTCGGTTTTTGATTATTGTTATTTTTCCTTCAAATGGTTTGTGAGGTTCCTCTGGTGTTTCTGTTTTTCTCATGCAGGCACGGGCCAATTCTGGCCCTCCCGGTGTTTTGGACTACAACTCCCATCATTCCCAGCAGCCGGTCACAGCTTCAGGCCTCTTCTTTTTCCCCCTCAGCCGCTTAAGCGGGAGGGGGAAAAAGAAGAGGCCTGAGGCTGTGACCGGCTGCTGGGAATTATGGGAGTTGTAGTCCAAAACACCGGGAGGGCCGGAATAGGCCCGTTCCTGTTTTAACGGAATGCTGTGCCGTCTTTGACTCGACCGATGATCCGTGTTTGTACTCTGTTCTCCGGTTCCTTCCTTATTGTAGAGAAGCCACACATATAAAGAGGAAATTCACTATATAATGTCAAATGTCGTTACCGTTTTTTGCGGGGGAGAATAACAAATAAAGGTGGTTCTTCTTTTTCTTTTTGGTACATCACACCTGGCCTGGTTTGTTTTCTTACCGTTTCGTTTCATGTGTACGCAATGGGACCAATGCCTGCCTATTTTCTCCCTTTTCCATCTCTCTTACTTTCCTTCTTCCCTCTGTTTCCTTCTTTTCTTCCCTTCCTTCCTTCCTTCCTTCCTTCCTTCCTTCCTTCCTTCCTTCCTTCTCTTGCTTTCCCTCATGCACCTTTCCTCCTTTTCTTTCCTTCATTTTCTTTCCTCCCCCTCTTTTTTTAGCCCTTCTTTCCTTCCATCTCCATATGCTTTCCTTTCGTTCTTTTTTCTTCCTCGCTTTTTCCTTTTTCTATCTTTCTTTTTCCTTCTTTCCCCAATTTCACTCTTTTTTCTTCCTCCTCATGTTTTCCTTTTTCCACCTTTCTTTCCTTCCTTCATTTCACACTTCCTTTTTTTCTTTCTTTCTTCCTTCCTCTCTTTCTTTCCTTCCTTTCCTTCCTTCCTTCCTTCCTTCCCTCCTCCCTTCCTTCCTTCCTTCCTTCCTTCCTTCCTTCCTTCCTTCCTTCCTTCCTTCCTTCTTTTCTCCCTTCTTTCCCATCCTTTCTTCCTTCCTTCCCTTCTTTACCTCTCCTTTTCCTCCTCTCTTTCCTTCTTTTTCTTTCCTCCCTCTTTTTTAGCCCTTCTTTCCTTCCGTCTCCGTATGCTTTCCTTTCCTTCTTTTTTCTTCCTCCTAACTTTTTCCTTTTTCTATCTTTCTCTTTCCTTCTTTCCTCCATTTCACTCTTTCTTTTTTTCTTTTCCTCCCTCTCCTCCTTTCCTTGCCTTCCCTCCCTTCTTCTCTCCTTTCCCTCCCTCCCTTCCTTCCTTCATTCCTTCCCTTGCTTTCCCTCATGCACCTTTTTTCCTTTTCTTTCCATCTTCTTTCTCTTCTCCCTCTCTTCCTTAATCCCTTCTTTCCTCTTTTTCTTTCCTTCCGTCTCCATATGCTTTCCTTTTTTTCTTTTTTCTTCCTCCTCTCTTTTTCCTTTTTCCATCTTTCTTTTTCCTTCTTTCCCCAATTTCACTCTTTTTTCTTCCTCCTCATGTTTTCTTTTTCCATCTTTCTTTCCTTCCTTCATTTCACACTTCCTTTTTTTCTTTCTTTCTTCCTCCCTCTCTTCCTTTCCTTGCCTTCCCTTCCTTCATTACTTTCCCTCCCTCCCTCCCTCCCTTCCTCCGTTTCTCTCTTTTTCTTCCTTTCCTTTCTTCCTTCCTTCCCTTGCTTTCCCTCATGCACCTTTCCTCCTCTTCTTTCCTTCTTTTTCCTTCCTCCCTCTCTTTTTTTAGCCCTTCTTTCCTTCTGTCTTCATATGCTTTCCTTTCCTTCTTTTTTCTTCCTCCTCACTTTTTCCTTTTTCCATCTTTCTCTCTCCTTCTTTACCCCATTTCACTCTTTCTTTTTCTTTCTTCCTCCCTCTCCTCCTTTCCTTGCCTTCCCTCCCTTTCTTCTTTCCTTTCCCTCCCTCCTTCCCTTCTTTTCTTTCTTCCGCCTCTTGCTTCCCTCAGGCACCTTTCCTTGTTTTCTTTCCTTGTTCTTTCTCTCCTCTCTCTCTTCCTTTATCCCTTCTTTCCTCTCTTTTTCTTTCTTTCCATCTCCATATGCTTTTCTTTCCTTCCCTTTTTTCTTCCTCCTCACTTTTTCCTTTTTCCATCTTTCTCTTTCTTTCCTCCATTTCACTCTTCCTTTTTTCTTTCTTCCTCCCTCTCCTCCTTTCCTTGCCTTCCCTCCCTTCTTTCCTTTCCCTCCCTAACATCTGCAATTCAGAGAGGACACATACAAATTAGAATAAGACATTTCACGCTTCCTTCGGGCCACTTCACCCAGCGACAGCCAACCCAGCGATATCGCAGAGGGCCACCTCAGTGACAGCCAACCCAGAAACATTACAGAGGGCCACCTCACCCAGCAACGCTACAGAGGGCCAGTTCACCCAGCGACAGCTAACTAGCTGTCGTCACAGGGGGCCACTTCACCCAGTGACAGCCAACGCTGTGACACTGGAGGGTCACTTCGTCCAGCGACAGCCAACCCAGTGACGTCATGGGGGGCCACTTCACCCAGTGACACTGTGGAGGGTGACTTCATCCAGCGACAGCCAATCCAGTGACGTGGAGGGCCACTTCACCCAGTGACACTGTGGAGGGTGACTTCATCCAGCGACAGCCAATCCAGTGACGTGGAGGGCCACTTCACCCAGTGACACTGTGGAGGGCCACTTCACCCAGTGACAGCCAACCCAGTGACGTCATGGGGGGCCACTTCACCCAGTGACACTGTGGAGGGTGACTTCATCCAGCGACAGCCAATCCAGTGACATGGAGGGCCACTTCACCCAGTGACACTGTGGAGGGCCACCCAACTCAGTGACATCGTGAAGGGCCACTTCACCCAGTGACAGCCAACCCAGTGACGTCATGGGGGGCCACTTCACCCAGTGACACTGTGGAGGGTGACTTCATCCAGTGACAGCCAATCCAGTGACACGGTGGAGGGCCACTTCACCCAGTGACACTGTGGAGGGTGACTTCATCCAGCGACAGCCAATCCAGTGACGTGGAGGGCCACTTCACCCAGTGACACTGTGGAGGGCCACTTCACCCAGTGACAGCCAACCCAGTGACGTCATGGGGGGCCACTTCACCCAGTGACACTGTGGAGGGTGACTTCATCCAGCGACAGCCAATCCAGTGACATGGAGGGCCACTTCACCCAGTGACACTGTGGAGGGCCACCCAACTCAGTGACATCGTGAAGGGCCACTTCACCCAGTGACAGCCAACCCAGTGACGTCATGGGGGGCCACTTCACCCAGTGACACTGTGGAGGGTGACTTCATCCAGCGACAGCCAACCCAGTGACGTCATGGGGGGCCACTTCACCCAGTGACACTGTGGAGGGTGACTTCATCCAGCGACAGCCAATCCAGTGACGTCATGGGGGGCCACTTCACCCAGTGACACTGTGGAGGGCCACCCAACTCAGTGACATCGTGAAGGGCCACTTCACCCAGTGACAGCCAACCCAGTGACACTGTGGAGGGTGACTTCATCCAGTGACAGCCAATCCAGTGACACGGTGGAGGGCCACTCAATCCAGTGACATTGTGAAGGGCCACTTCACCCAGTGACAGCTGTTGTGGAACAGACAGAGAAACACTTGGACTTTGCCAGGGAAAGTTAGGGATGAAAAACAAGGCAAAAATAAAATAAATAAATAAGGCTGGAAGTTCTCTAGGAATTGCAAACGAGGAGTCGTTAATGGGCCTGCCATCAAATAACCTTCTGCTTTTTTTCTTGCATTTTCTGGGTGCTGAATGCAAAAGGAAAAAGAACCATGTGCTCCCAAATTATTTTCACCCATGACAGGAGTCAGTCCACCCTTGCATGGCTTCCAGCCACAGTCTGCAACATGAAAGGTGCATAATGCATTTGGAAGACCACTTTGCTCTCAAGGTTCCCAATGAGCCTCAGCTGTGCAGGCCTGCGAATGACTCTTCTCTTTCATGAGTCTAGGGTCACAAGGCGCGCATCTCCTCTTTTAAGGTCTATGGCCCGAGCCTGGCCTCTGTGCGCGTGCGCGGCAGCCTCCGAATGAGACGGAAGTTTGCTGTGCGCATGCGTGGGAGGCCTGCAAACGGAGAGGCTAGAAACCCGTTCTTAGCCGCGGCTGTGCGCATGCGCGGCGGTTAAAGCACCCACCTCTATGGCTCTGCGACCGCTCTTTCTCCTTCCGCCTCTATGGCACCGGAAGGAAGTCTTCCCAAGCAGGAAATAGAACTTCACAATGGTGAGTCTGGAAATAAAAGCCAATGGGAGAGGTTGCGTTGGTTGGGATTACATTTCCATTTCCAAAAGATAACAAATATGTATATATTATTACTATATGTATATGTGTGTGTGTATAGAATAAAAATTATATATATATATATATATAATATTATAAAGTTATATACATATATATTGATATATGTGTGCGTATAGAATAAAATAATATATACGTATATAAAGAATATAGATTCTATATATAGACTATAATTATATGCATATATATTATGCATGTAATATGCAGATGACACCACTCTGATGGCCGAATGAGGAGGAGCTGAGGAGCCTTCTCAATCAAGGTGAAAGAAGAAAGCGCAAAAGCTGGGTTGCAGCTAAACATCAAAAAAACCAAGATTATGGAAACAAGAATGATTGACAACTGGGAAATAGAGGGAGAAATCGTGGAGGCCGTGACAGGGTTTGTATTTCTAGGCGCAAAGATGAGTGCAGACGCAGACTGTGGCCAGGAAATCAGGAGACGCTTCCTTCTTGGGAGGAGAGCAATGTCCAGTCTCGATAACATAGTAAAGAGTAGGCATCAGACTGGCAACCAAGATCCATTGCCTAGTCAAAGCCATGGTTCCCTGTAGTCACCTACGGATGTGAAGCTTCTGAGCAGTTTTAATTTAAAAAATAAACCTTTATTTATACCCCGCTAACATCTCCCGAGTGCCTGAGAGTGCCTTGGACTGCGAGAAGATCCAACCAGTCCATCCTCCAGGAAATAAAGCCCCACTGCTCATTGGAGGGAAGGAGACTAGAGACCAAGTTGAAGTACTTTGGCCACATCATGAGGAGACAGCAAAGTCTAGAGAAGACAATTATGCTGGGGAAAGTGGAAGGCAAAAGGAAGAGGGGCCGACCAAGGGCAAGATGGATGGATGGCATCCTTGAAGTGACGACTGACCTTGAAGGAGCTGGGGGTGGTGACGGCCGACAGGGAGCTCTGGCGTGGGCTGGTCCATGAGGTCACGAAGAGTCGGAGACGACTGAACGAATGAACAACAACATATATGTGTGTGTGTATAGAATAAGATAATATATATGTATATATAAAATAGATATTATATATAGACTAAAGTTGTATACACATATATATTTATATATGTGTGTACATGGAATAAAATAATATATACGTATATAAAGAATATAGATTCTATATATAGACTATAATTATATGCATATATATTATATGTGTGTATAGAATAAAATAATATATATATATGCATATAATTTTAGTGCATATAGAATCTTTATTCTTTATATACGTGTATAATATTTCATTCTACACACACACATCAATGATATATGTATATAATTTTAGTGTATATATAATCTATATTCCTTATATTCGTATATATTATTTTATTCTACAGACATATATCAATGATATATATATATATATATAATTTTAGTCTATATTATTGAGATATATGTATGTATAGAATGAAATATATATGTATATAAAGAATATATATATACATTAAAATTATATGCATATATATTATTATATGTGTGTATAGAATAAAATAATATATAGATGCATATAATTTTAGTCTATATATAATCTATATTCCTTATATTCGTATATATTATTTTATTCTACAGACATATATCAATGATATATATTAAATGATATACATTAAAATTATATGCATATATATTATAATATGTGTGTATAGAATAAAATATGTATGTATATAATTTTAGTGTATATATAATCTATATTCTTTATATAAGTATATATTATTTTATTCTACACACACATATATCAATGATATATATATGTATATAATTTTAGTCTATATTATTGAGATATGCCTGTATAGAATAAAATATATACATATACATATATCTACATGTATAGATATATATACATTAAAATTATATGCATATATATTATATGTATGTATAGAATAAATTAATATGTATACATATAATTTTAGTGTATATATAACCTATATTCTTTATATACGTATATATTATTTTATTCTACAGACACATATCTCAATAATATATATATGTATATAATTTTAGTCTATATTATTGAGATATATGTATGTATAGAATGAAATATATATGTATATAAAGAATATATATATATATACATTAAAATTATATGCATATATATTATATGTGTGTATAGAATAAAATAATATATAGATGCATATAATTTTAGTGTATATAATCTATATTTTTATATATGTATATATTATTTTATTCTACAGACACATATCAATAATATATATATATAGTCTATATATATTATTGATATATATGTGTGTGTAGAATAAAATATATACGTATATAAAGAATATAGATTATACATACACTAAAATTATATGCATACATATTATATATGTGTGTATAGAATAAGATAATATATATATATTTATAGAATATTGATTATATATAGAGAGACTAAAATTATATACATACATATAATGATATATGTGTGTATAGAATAAAATGATAGATTATATATAGAGAGAGACTAAAATTACACACACACACATATGTAATAACATGTTTCAAAACATTAATTCAGAAATATCTCTTTTAATTAAATTCCCTGTGATTCAAAATGAAGAAACACAGGCACTAAAATAAAATTGAAACAGAAATATTATTATTATTAACTTTATTTATACCCCACAAAATCTCCCGAAGGACTTGATGCGGCTTACAAAGGCCAAGGCCGCCGACAACAACAACATACAATATACAATAAAATTCAAAAAATAAAATAAAACTCAGGATGTTTTGGGAGAGAGAACATATTACATGCATATTAAGAGGCTTCCCCATTCACTGCCATTAAGTATGTGTGTAATAAAGACAGTCACGTTATTTCTCCCCAAAGGGACTCAGGGCGTCTTTCATATGACGCAAAGTGCCTAAGACCACGCATAAAATAAACACAGAGGACAAGACAATCGAGCAAAACTATAGCGTATATAAAACAACTTTTTAAAACTCAGAACACAATGCCCAATGATTTGTGGTAACGACTGCCGTAAGACATGGCCAAACTAAACAAGATGATTTGTATTGACAGCTTGACTAAAATGAGCACATTATAAAATTTATTTACTTACTTAAAACATTTATATTCCACCCTTCTCACCCCGAAGCGGACTCAGGGTGGAGCACAGCATATACACGGCAAACACAGATTCACATACAAAACATAAATATCAAAAACAAAAATTATCAAAATATTAAAATACACCATTTAAAACTGTCCTAGTCATCCATGTCAAATCTACTTGCCCTGCTCATCTTTCCTATTGCCGCTTTATTGCCCTGTCCCGAAAGCTTGGTCCCACAGCCAAGTTTTGACCATCCTTCTAAAGGACAGGAGGGAGGGAGCCGACCTGATTTCACCAGAAAGGGAGTTCCATAGCCGGGAGCCATCACCAAGAAGGCCTTGTCTCTCGTCCCCACCAATCGCGCCTGTGACAATGGCGGGATGGAAAGCAGGGCCTCCCCGGAGGATCTTAATCTCCGCGATGGTTCACAGGGCTCCTTCCTTCCTTCTCATCTCCTTTCTTTCCCTTCTTTCTTCCCTTCATATACATGTCTCCTTGCAGCAGGCAGGCCACTTCACTCCCTTTCTCTCCCAGCGGCGTCATGGAGGGCCACTTCACCTAGCAGCTGGTCCTTCACTGAGGCACAGCCAATCCGCTTTGGCCCTTTTTTTTCCTTTTAAGTTGGACCATGAAGGGACAAAGTGCCAAGATTGGTCCAAATCCACCAAACCACAGAGAAGCCTTGGTGGTAGAAACCGGCATACATACATACATTGTCATAGATAGATAGATAGATAGATAGATAGATAGATAGATAGATAGACACACATGGATGGATGGATGGATGGATGGATGGATGGATGGATGGATGGATGGAGGGAGGGATGGATAGATAGATAGATAGATAGATAGATAGATAGACAGACAGACAGACAGACAGACAGACAAGGGGTCAGCATTGATTCTCCCTTTTCCCTTTCAGGCCACTGCAACTGACCAGTTGGTTGGCTATGGCTTGGTTGCCTTCAGCCTTCTCCTCTTCGCTTATTATACCGTCTGGATCATCGTACTGGTATGAACTGGCTTGCTTCTTGTTTATTTTGATCCTATATTCCTTTAAAGAGATAAAGGCAGAATACATTGATCCCTCCCATGTGAATATTCAGAACCCCTCCAATTCCAATAATAATAATAATAATAATAATAATAATAATATTATATATATTAATCAATATATTTAATATATATTATGTCATATATATTCAGGACCTCTTCAATTCTCATATTATATATAGGAGCCCCCGGTGGCGCAGTGGGTTAAACCCTTGTGCCGGCAGGACTGAAGACCGACAGGTCACAGGTTCGAATCCGGGGAGAGGCGGATGAGCTCCCTCTATCAGCTCCAGCTCCTCATGCGGGGACATGAGAGAAGCCTCCCACAAGGATGATAAAACATCAAAATCATCCGGGCGTCCCCTGGGCAACGTCCTTGCAGACCGCCAATTCTCTCACACCAAAAGAAACTTGCAGTTTCTCAAGTCACTCCTGACACGACAAAAAAAAAGGTTTAGGAATCATAGAAGCTGTAGTTTGGTGAGACACCAACACTCTCTGATCAAAAAGTATGCTGCAGACTTTGTGAGAATTTTAGTCTATATTATTGATATATGTCTGTATAGAATAAAATATATACATATACATATATCAAGAATATAGATATATATATATACATTAAAATTATATGCATATATATTATATGTATAGAATAAATTAATATGTATGCATATAATATGTATGCACACATGTATGTATATGGAACCTCCGGTGGCACAATGGGTTAAACTGCTGAGCTGCTGAACTTGTTGACCGGAAGGTCAGCGGTTCGAATCCACGGGACAGGGAGAGTTCCCGCTGTTAGGCCCAGCTTCTGCCATCCTGGCAGTTCGAAAACATGCAAATGTTTTCGAACAGCTTCTGTTTTTCTGTTTTTCTGCACAGCTTCTGCAGGAAGGTAACAATCCTCCATGCAGTCATGCCTATGGCCACATGACCTTGGAGGTGTCTATGGACAACGTTGGCTCTTTGACTTAGAAATGGAGATGAGACCAGAGTTGGACATGACTGGACTTCCTGCCAGGGGGAAACCATGAAACCATATATATATATGCACACACACACACAGGACTGCTTTTGGGGCTTCCTTGCAATACCTGGAAACCCAGGTAGCGTGCTTTCCTTTTGTGAGCCATCTTCCCCTGTCTGTCTCTTCAGCCCTTCATTGAGAGCGACCACCTGATCCAAGCGTACTTCCTGCCGAGAGAGTATTCCGTCCTCATCCCTGTCGCTGCAGGGCTGCTCTTGCTCCTCTTTGTCGGTGAGTCAACGCCGAGCATTTTCCGCCTTGAGTAGTCTCTTGTGGGAGTATCTCTCTAGACCAGCCATGATCCTTCCCTGTTTTCCATCCCCTTTGTATTCTCACAGAGTCACAGCTTAATGGTGTCTCTTTTCTGCAGGGACTTTTATTGCCGTCATCACGTGGAAGAGCAGGAAGGCGGCAAAGAAATCGGCGTGAAGGAAGGCAGGCCGCCAGGAAGAGCAGGGACGCCGTCCTGTTTGTGTTTTGCTGGTTACGGACCAAAGGGAACACAGCTCACTCTGCATTCTCCCATTCCTTGTGTGTGCGTGTGTGTGAATCCACACTGGGTTATCACTTGATCTTCGCCCTCCTGGCCTTTTAAAAACGATTCCTTTGCAATGTTGGAAGTCTCCAAGCTTATTCCAAAGGTGTTTTGACTGCGAGAGAAGCTGCAGGAATTGGCTTCTGCCGCGTTTCTGGAGCAGGCGCTGCAGGGGTTTCCTTTCCCCTTTTCCCCAATGGCCGCCGGGCCCCCTATGTGCATCCGACATGGTTTTTCCCTTGTATAAATCAAGATTTACACTGAGCAGAATGGATTCTAATTGACATCTTTCCTTGCGACATCTGGCTGGCCTGAAGTTTTCCAAAAGGGCTCTCAAAGCAACCACTGAGCACCCTCCATGCTGAGTATTGCCGCGGTTTGTGACAACCAGGACTTGAACTAGAGCAGGCCTGGGCCAACTTCGGCCTTCCCGACAGGTGTTTTGGACATCGACTTCCACAGTTCCTAACAGCCTCAGGCCCCTTGTTGCGTTCACAATAAATATATATATTTTTAGGTTTCTTCTTTCTCTGGTTTCTGTTTTGTAGAGATTCCACATTCTGACCCTCAGTCTTTCACCATCTTGGAATTCCTAGTCATAAGACATGCATCACATTCTCCATTGATAGATAAGGACAACAAGTTAAACATGAGCCAGGAATGTGATGTGGCGGCAAAAAAAGCCAATGGGATTTTGGCCTGCATCAATAGGAGCCTAGTGTATAGATCTAGGGAAGTCATGCTACCCCTCTATTCTGCTTGGTTAGACCACACCTGGAATATTGTGTCCAATTCTGGGCACCACAATTCAAGAGAGATATTGACAAGCTGGAATGTGTCCAGAGGAGGGCGACTAAAATGATCAAGGGTCTGGAGAACAAGCCCTATGAGGAGCGGCTTGGGGAACTGGGCATGTTTAGCCCGAAGAAGAGAAGGCTGAGAGGAGATATGATAGCCATGTATAAATATGTGAGAGGAAGCCACAGGGAGGAGGGAGCAAGCTTGTTTTCTGCTTCCCTGGAGACTAGGACAATGGAACAATGGCTTCAAACTACAAGAAACGAGATTCCATCTGAACATGAGGAAGAACTTCCTGACTGTGAGAGCCGTTCAGCAGTGGAACTCTCTGCCCCGGAGTGTGGTGGAGGCTCCTTCTTTGGAAGCTTTTAAGCAGAGGCTGGATGGCCATCTGTCAAGGGTGATTTGAATGCAATATTCCTGCTTCTTGGCAGAATGGGGTTGGACTGGATGGCCCAGGAGGTCTCTTCCAACTCTTTGATTCTATGATTCTAAGGTTTTATCGGACTTCAGTGTTCTCCTTGCTGTGGTCGCCACGGAGGACAGAGCCCAATAACAAATACAATTGTTATTATTACTATTATTGTTTAATTGGGATTATAGCCCAATAACAATAATAATAATTATGTAATTGGGGTCATAGCCCAATAACAAAGATAATAATAATTATTACTATTATTATTTAATTGGGGTCAGTGCCAAATCTATATAAATAAAAATGTAATGTTTGTTTGTGGGATTTATAGAACTCAAAAACCACTGGACGAATTGACACCAAATTTGGACACAGTAACCCCTCTCAGACCAACAAGTGACCATCACTCATAAAAACACTGAAAAACACAGCAGAAGAGATTGTGGCGCAGCTGAGTGTAAGCTGCATTAAGATCACTCTGACCAAAAGGTCATGAGTTCGAAGCCAGCCCGGGTTGGAGTGGGTTTCCAACCAATTGTGTAGCCTGTTGTCGACCTTTGCAACCCGAACGACAGTTGCATCTGTCAAGTAGGAAAAGTAGGTACCACCTTAAAGTGTATGATTTATGAGGCCATAAAGAAGACTCCAGCAAAGCATTCCAGCGGGGAAGCATGCGGGGAATGCGGAAGTGCTTCATCAGTGTCGCAGATGGACGATGAAAGCGACAGCTCCCCTGGCGACCAGAAAAAGTTAAATAGCCTCTGTGTATGTCTGTATATGTTTGTATGTCAAAAATTGGCATTGAATGTTTGCCATATATGTGTACACTGTAATCCACCCTGAGTCCCCTGCAGGGTGAGGAGAAGGGCGGAATATAAATACTGCAAATAAAATAATAATAATAATAATAATAATAATAATAATAATAATAATAAATTTAAAATGCCAAAAAAATACATTACAATGCATGTGCAAAACCACATATATATATGCAAACACACATATATACACAAATATATACATATTATACACACACAAAAACACTGGGCCGCAGCAACGCATGGCAGGGGACAGCTAATAAATAAAAATGATTATTATTCAATTGAGGTCATAGCCCAATAATAAATATATTAATATTTAGGGCCATAGCCCAAAAACAAATATGTTGTTGTTTAATTAATAACAAATTTAACTATCCCATCACCAGTGTTGACACCACGCTGGGCCACTTCTTCAACAGGCTTAATCTTATGTCAATTCTATTGGATTAATAATAATAATAATAATACTGTATGCGCAGCATTAATCCATGGGGATTGGTAGGTGCCAGATAAATATAATCCCTGGTTGGTAGAGACTTATGACCACCTTGCTGATCCTCTTCTTCAATGGGCTTTGGCTTATGGCCACCCCGTTGTGCCACTTCTCCGATGGGTTATGACTTAGGGCCACCTTGCTGATCCTCTTCTCCAATGGGCTTTGGCTTATGGCCACCCCTCTGATGCTCTTCTCCGATGGGCTATGACTTAGGGCCAGCTTGCTGATCCTCTTCTCCAATGGGCTTTGACTTATGGTCACCCCGTTGTGCCACTTCTCCAATGGGTTATGACTTATGACCACCTTGCTGATCCTCGTCTCCAATGGGCTTTGGATTATGGCCACCCCGTTGTGCCACTTCTCCGATGGGTTATGACTTAGGGCCACCTTGCTGATCCTCTTCTCCAATGGGCTTTGGCTTATGGCCACCCCGTTGTGCCACTTCTCCAATGGGTTATGACTTAGGGCCACCTTGCTGATCCTCTTCTCCAATGGGCTTTGGCTTATGGCCACCCCGTTGTGCCACTTCTCCGATGGGTTATGACTTAGGGCCACCTTGCTGATCCTCTTCTCCAATGGGCTTTGGCTTATGGCCACCCCTCTGATGCTCTTCTCCGATGGGCTATGACTTAGGGCCAGCTTGCTGATCCTCTTCTCCAATGGGCTCTGACTTATGGCCACCCCGTTGTGCCACTTCTCCGATGGGTTATGACTTATGACCACCTTGCTGATCCTCTTCTCCAATGGGCTTTGGCTTATGGCCACCCCGTTGTGCCACTTCTCCAATGGGTTATGACTTAGGGCCACCTTGCTGATCCTCTTCTCCAATGGGCTTTGGCTTATGGCCACCCCACTGATGCTCTTCTCCGATGGGCTATGACTTAGGGCCAGCTTGCTGATCCTCTTCTCCAATGGGCTTTGACTTATGGCCACCCCGTTGTGCCACTTCTCCAATGGGTTATGACTTAGGGCCACCTTGCTGATCCTCTTCTCCAATGGGCTTTGACTTATGGCCACCCCGTTGTGCCACTTCTCCGATGGGTTATGACTTATGACCACCTTGCTGATCCTCTTCTCCAATGGGCTTTGGCTTATGGCCACCCCGTTGTGCCACTTCTCCAATGGGTTATGACTTAGGGCCACCTTGCTGATCCTCTTCTCCAATGGGCTTTGGATTATGGCCACCCCGTTGTGCCACTTCTCCGATGGGTTATGACTTATGACCACCTTGCTGATCCTCGTCTCCAATGGGCTTTGGATTATGGCCACCCCGTTGTGCCACTTCTCCGATGGGTTATGACTTATGACCACCTTGCTGATCCTCGTCTCCAATGGGCTTTGGATTATGGCCACCCCGTTGTGCCACTTCTCCAATGGGTTATGACTTAGGGCCACCTTGCTGATCCTCTTCTCCAATGGGCTTTGGCTTATGGCCACCCCGTTGTGCCACTTCTCCGATGGGTTATGACTTATGACCACCTTGCTGATCCTCTTCTCCAATGGGCTTTGGCTTATGGCCACCCCGTTGTGCCACTTCTCCAATGGGTTATGACTTAGGGCCACCTTGCTGATCCTCTTCTCCAATGGGCTTTGGCTTATGGCCACCCCGTTGTGCCACTTCTCCAATGGGTTATGACTTAGGGCCACCTTGCTGATCCTCTTCTCCAATGGGCTTTGGCTTATGGCCACCCCGTTGTGCCACTTCTCCGATGGGTTATGACTTAGGGCCACCTTGCTGATCCTCTTCTCCAATGGGCTTTGACTTACGGCCACCCCGTTGTGCCACTTCTCCGATGGGTTATGACTTATGACCACCTTGCTGATCCTCTTCTCCAATGGGCTTTGGCTTATGGCCACCCCGTTGTGCCACTTCTCCAATGGGTTATGACCTAAGGCCACCTTGGTGATCCTCTTCTCCAATGGGCTTTGGATTATGGCCACCCCACTGATGCTCTTCTCCGATGGGCTATGACTTAGGGCCAGCTTGCTGATCCTCTTCTCCAATGGGCTCTGACTTATGGCCACCCCGTTGTGCCACTTCTCCGATGGGTTATGACTTATGACCACCTTGCTGATCCTCTTCTCCAATGGGCTTTGGATTATGGCCACTCCGCTGATGCTCTTCTCCGATGGGCTATGACTTAGGGCCAGCTTGCTGATGCTCCCATGCGAGGGATCTCAGAGAGCATTCCATGGTTTCCTGGGAGACCGGAATGCTCCTTTGGCCATCCTCTTGCTTCTCCGAGAGGCAGCGGTGGGCAGGCCCAGCCATGTCTACTCCACAGGTAGGTCCCCAAAGGTGCCTCCTGCTTCTGTAAGAAGGTCCGCCATCTTGGGTTTGAACACCTTTAGTTTGCTTAAAGTAGGGCTTCTGAAACTTTTTCAGCCAAGGAGCCCCTTTTTTGAGCAAAAGCTTCTCATGGAGCCCCAAGATATGTGTGTATGTATGTGTATGTATGTATGTGTGTGTGTGTGTGTGTACTGGCTTGTTCAGTAGACTCTCCTCTACAGTTCCATTTTGGCAGGAAGCCTTAGCATTGAACGGTTGTGTTGTTAAAGTGCAAAGTAATGCCTCCACCTTCGTAACTCCTCAACAGATGGCAGTACTGGTATGCGGCAGGTACTGGCTTGTTCAGTAGACTCTCCTCTACAGTTCCATTTTGGCAGGAAGCCTTAGCATTGAACGGTTGTGTTGTTAAAGTGAAAAGTAATGCCTCCCCCTTTATAACTCCTCAACAAATGGCAGGTACTGGCTTGTTCAGTAGACTCTCCTCTACAGTTCCATTTTGGCGGGAAGCCTTAGCATTGAACGGCTGTGTTGTTAAAGTGCAAAGTAATGCCTCCACTTTTGTAACTCCTCAACAGATGGCAGTACTGGTATGCGGCAGGTACTGGCTTGTTCAGTAGACTCTCCTCTACAGTTCCATTTTGGCAGGAAGCCTTAGCATTGAACGGTTGTGTTGTTAAAGTGAAAAGTAATGCCTCCCCCTTTATAACTCCTCAACAAATGGCAGGTACTGGCTTGTTCAGTAGACTCTCCTCTACAGTTCCATTTTGGCGGGAAGCCTTAGCATTGAACGGCTGGTTGAATGAAAAGTAATGCCTCCACCTTCGTAACTCCTCAACAGATGGCAGTACTGGTATGTGGCAGGTACTGGCTTGTTCAGTAGACTCTCCTCTACAGTTCCATTTTGGCAGGAAGCCTTAGCATTGAACGGCTGTGTTGTTAAAGTGCAAAGTAATGCCTCCACCTTTGTAACTCTTCAACAAATGGCAGTACTGGTATGTGGCAGGTACTGGCTTGTTCAGTAGACTCTCCTCTACAGTTCCATTTTGGCAGGAAGCCTTAGCATTGAACGGTTGTGTTGTTAAAGTGTAAAGTAATGCCTCCACCTTTGTAACTCCTCAACAGATGGCAGGTACTGGCTTGTTCAGTAGACTCTCCTCTACAGTTCCATTTTGGCGGGAGGCTTTGGCATTGAACTGTTGTGTTGTTAAAGTGCGAAGTATGGAACCCTTCACAGACTGTCAGTCAATGTGAAATAAGCAATGGACAGTCATTGAATTCTTGACAGCAGAAAGTGTCACCTCAACATCTTTAAACTTACTCGCCCAATGATACACAGTACTCACATCAGCACAATCACCATAAACAGCTTGCATTCTCTGATGAATCTCCTTTGGGGTGACACCTGCTGTCAAGGGTTCCAAACTTTGCACTTTAACAACACAACAGTTCAATGGTAAGGCTTCCTGCCAAAATGGAACTGTAGAGAAGAGTCTACTGAACAAGCCAGTACCTGCCGTATACCAGTACTGCCATCTGTTGAGGAGTTACGAAGGTGGAGGCATTACTTTTCATTCAACCCTCACAATAGCAAAATCCCCAGAGGCCATCCAGTCCAACCCCCTTTATTCTTCCATACAGGAAAAGCACAGTCAAAGCACCCCCTAACAGACAGTCACCCAGCCTTTGCAATAATAATAGTTTGGCGATCCCTTGTAGCATGAGGATGATGGCCCTCCAAGTGCAATGTCTTGGCGGTGGGTCCGTAGGTGGCCGTGGAGCCCTATTCTTGACCCACATGTTCTCTCGCAGTGAGGACATCGGTTTACAGAAGGAAGGCAGTCACAGAGTTGGCTTGACGCACCTTCTTCCTCTTGGCACGTTTCTCCCTTTCGCTCTCCATTCGTGCCTCTTCAAATTCCGCAGCACTGCTGGTCACAGCTGACTTCCAGTTACAGCGCTCAAGGGCCAGGGCTTCCCAGTTCTCTCTGGGTGTCTATGCTCTGTTTTTATGGTTGGCTTTAAGCCCATCTTTCAATCTCTTTTGCTGTCCATCGACATTATGCTTCCCGTTCTTGAGTTGGGAGTATAGTAACTGCTTTGGGAGACGGTGATCTTTGGGCATTTGAACAACTTGGCCTTCGGTCCAGCGAAGTTGATGGCAGAGGAGCATCGCTTCAATGCTGGTGGTCTTTGCTTCTTCTTCCAGTATGTTGATATTTGTCCGCCTGTCTTCTTCCCAAGAGATTTGCAGGATTTTTTGGAGGCAACACTGATGGAACTGCTCCAGGAGTTGAGTGTGACATCTATAGACAGTCCACGTTTTGCAAGCATATAGCAGGATTGGGAGGACAATAGCAACAGAAATTTCAACAAAGGCTCCCCCTTGGCTCGGTGGATCAGGGCCCAACGTGGCGCACAGACCCGTCACTCTCCAACCTTGGTTCTCTGCTTGTTTTCCTCTTTCAGAGCGAGAGCCGAGAGCCCCTGCGAAGGAGCCACCGGAGGATCCCGCTCATGCACCGGATCCTTTGGCGCATCCACGAACAATGGCAACTCCTGGGCTTCTTTGAGATCAACCAGGACCACGAGTTCTACCCGCTGACCTGCATGCTGAAGCAAGGGCTCAGGGCGTCGATCCAGCACGCGATGGATAACTGGTCATGCTTGGTGAGGGTTGCGCCTGGCGGGGTTGGTGGTCCACATGGACCCCTATGGCAATGTCCAGCCTGGAAGCGTAATGGCTTTTTTAGCTGCCGTGTCACACATGTTCAGAAAGGATTAGTTACTGGCATGTATGTATGTATGTATGTATACTCAGATGCAACCACAAGGAAGATAGAGAGATAGAAAGGATCGGCTTCTGACCTCAAGGTATGTTTGTGTGCCGCGCTCAGATGCCACCACAGGCAGGCAGCATAGAGATAGAAAGGATTAGTTCTTGGCCTCTAGGAAGGTAGGTAGGTATGTAGGTGTGTATGCAGGGCTCAGATGCCACCACAAGAGGGCAGCATACAGATAGAAAGGATTAGCTTTTGGCCTCTAGGAAGGTAAGTATGTATGTATGTGTGTGTGTTTGTATGAAGGGCTCAGATGCCACCACAAGAGGGCAGCATACAAATAGAAAGGATTAGCTTTTGGCCTCTAAGAAGGTAAGTATGTATGTATGTGTGTTTGTATGAAGGGCTCAGATGCCACCACAAGATGGCAGCATACAGATAGAAAGGATTAGCTTTTGGACTCTAGGAATCTTAGTATGTATGTGTGTGTGTGTGTGTGTATGCAGAGCACAGATGCCACCACAGGCAGGCAGCATAGAGATAGAAAGGATTAGTTTTTGGCCTCTAGGAAGGTAGGTAGGTATGTATGTGTGTATGCAGAGCTCAGATGCCACCACAAGAGGGCAGCATAGAGATAGAAAGGATTAGCTTTTGGCCTCTAGGAAGGTAAGTATGTATGTATGTATGTATGTATGTATGTATGTGTGTGTGTATGTTTGTATGAAGGGCTCAGATGCCACCACAAGAGGACAGTGTATAGCTAGAAAGGATTAGCTGCAGGCCTTTAGGTATCTATACAACACTCAAACACAATCACAAGATGGCAGCAGACAGAAAGGCATAGCTTATAGCAGTGGTTCTCAACCTGGGGTCCCCAGATATTTTTGGCCTACAACTCCCAGAAATCCCAGCCAGTTTACCAGCTGTTAGGATTTCTGGGAGTTGAAGGCCAAAACATCTGGGGACCCACAGGTTGAGAACCACTGGCTCATAGGTACACAGCCACACGGATACAGTGCTTGTGGTCTACTAAGACTTCCAATCCCTTTCCTATGGACAGTTTTCAAGCCAGGCAGGAACTCTAAGTCGTGTTTTTAGCCCTCTCTGTGATGTTTTGTGCTCAGGAGGGACCTCAAAGAGTGCAGAATTCCCCCAAAGTCCCAACCATGTGGCCCTTAGCTGGTGCTCTTGCCACGCATGTCCCATTCAGAAGTGTCCTCTTAAGCTTTCTTCCTCTTTCTCTTCTTTCCCAGGAAGTCCACAAGACGTCCGATTTTAGGAAAGTGCTGAAGCAGCCCCATGAGGTAGGAGCCAGTCATAACGGGCCAGGCAAAAACTGGGAACATGGGGCACACCTTGATGGATTAATTGCAAAGGTGGCGTGAGAACCGGGGACTTTGTGACATCTTCAGGATGCAGATCATGAATTGTTGGATTGGGTCGCTTTTTCCTTCTGCTCCTAATTCCCTGGCCTCTGAGCAGAAGTGATTCAACCCCAAGTTGCTCTTCCCTCACAGGGCTATGAGATGCGGACGTACGCCGGGCCCGTTTTTGCCTATTTCCGGCATTTCCTTGGCATGATGGATCTGGATTACCAAACATCCTTGTGTTGCGAGAACTCCTACCTACAGTTTATCAGCAACTCCAAGAGCTCTGCTAATTTCTTCCTCAGGTAAGAGATGTTCTGACAGCAAAAGGGGGAAGTGTGTAGATAGAAAGGATTAGCCACTGGCCTTTAGGTATGCATGTGTGCAGAGCTTGGCTGGAACCACAAGGGCGCAGCGTATACACACATACACACATACATACATACTTCACATCATGAGGAGACAGCAAAGCCTAGAGAAGGGAATGATGCTGGGGAAAGTGGAAGGTAAAAGGAAGAGGGGCCGACCAAGGGCAAGATGGATGGATGGCATCCTTGAAGTGACTGGACTGACCTTGAAGGAGCTGGGGGTGGTGATGGCTGACAGGGAGCTCTGGCGTGGGCTGGTCCATGAATGAGGTCACGAAGAGTCAGAAACAACTGAACGAATGAACAACAACAACAACAACATGCACAGCTCGGATGCTACCACAAGAAAGCAGCATATAGATAGAAAGGATTAGCTACTGGCCTCTATCTATCTATCTATCTATCTATCTATCTATCTATCTATCTATCTATCTGCAGGACTCAGATACAACCACAAAAGGGCAGCATATAGATAGAAAGGATTAGCTACTGGCCTCTAGATATGTATGTATGTATGTATGTATGCATGCACCCACAAGAAAGCACAAGAAAGCAGCATATAGATAGAAAGGATTAGCTACTGGCCTCTATCTATCTATCTATCTATCTATCTATCTATCTATCTATCTATCTATCTATCTGCAGGACTCAGATACCACCACAAAAAGTCAGCATATAGATAGAAAGGATTAGCTACTGGCCTCTATCTATCTATCTATCTATCTATCTATCTATCTATCTATCTATCTATCTGCAGGACTCAGATACCACCACAAAAGGTCAGCATATAGATAGAAAGGATTAGCTACTGGCCTCTATCTATCTATCTATCTATCTATCTATCTATCTATCTATCTATCTATCTGCAGGACTCAGATACCACCACAAAAGGTCAGCATATAGATAGAAAGGATTAGCTACTGGCCTCTAAGTATGTAATATTTATGTATGTATACAGGGCTAGGATGCCACCACAAGAGGGCAGCACATAGATAGAAAGGCTTAGCTCCTGTCTGATAGGTACATATGTGTACAGGCTTAGAGGCAACCCCAACTTTCCTGGGGCCGCAATCTCCTTCTCCTGTTGTTCCCGTCAGCCACGACAAGCACTTCTTCCTGAAGACCCAGAAGCGGCGGGAGATCCGTTTCATCCTGACCAACCTGCCCAAATACATTGAGCACATGGAGAGCTACCCGCACTCCCTCCTGGTCAAATTCTTGGGTAAGAGTTGCATGAATGGGATCCAAGTCTCTTGGCAGCACCCTCTCCGCTCTCGCCCACGTTCTCTTCTCTTCCTCCTAATAGGGATCCACAGTATAGTCATCCCTCGTCAGAAGAAGGTGAGTCCCCGCAAGTGTTGCAGCCGCCAGTGAGTATCAGCAGAGCCGCCCAAAGGAAACTCTCATCACTCCCAAAGCCCATGCTTTGGCCACAACGTCCACAATCCTCCATCATGTATGACTTATGGCTGGTGGCCATAGTGCCATTTCATGGCAACAACCCATGGGTACCCATGGGATAAATGACATTTCTGGTTGCTCGAGAGTTACTACAGGCCCAACTAATACCACACCCCATATTCCAGATATGGGCAATGGGGGTCTTTAAAACAGTTCCTATCTACCTATACATACAGTATGCATGTTGTTTTCCTCTCCAGAAGTACTTCATCATCATGCAAAGCATCTTCTACCCCCACGAGAGGATCTTGGAGCGGTGAGTCCCATGCACAGCGTCCTTTTTGGAGCCAATAGCACAATGGTTCTCAACCTTCCTAATGCTGTGACCCCTTAATGCAGTTCCTCATGTTGTGTTGACCCCAAACCACAACATTATTTTGTTGCGACTTCATAACTGTAATTTTGCTAATGTTATGAATTATAATGTAAATATCTGATATGTAGGATGTATTCACTGGATCAAATTTGGCACAAATACCCCATACGCCTAAATTTGAATACTGGTGGGGTTGGAGGGGGGTGTGTGTGGTTTTTGTCATTTGGGAGTTGTAGTTGCTGGGATTTATGGTTCATTTAAATTAAAAGAGCATTCTGAACTCCACCAAAGTGGACCAGAATTGAACCAGATTTGGCACACATAACTCTCATGACCGACAGAAAATACTGGAAGGGTTTGGTGGGCATTGACCTGGAGTTTGGGAGCTGTAGTTCACCTACATCCAGAGAGCACTGTGAACTCAAACAACGATGTATCTGGACCAAACTTGGCATGAATACTCAATATTCCCAAATGTGAATACTGGTGGAGTTTGGGGAAAATAGACCTTGACATTTGGGAGTTGTAGTTGTTGGGATTTATAATTCACCCACAGTGAAATAGCATTCTGAACCCCACCAATGATAGAATTGGGCCAAACTTCCCACACAGAACCCCCATGAGCAATAGAAAATGCTGAGTTTTCTGATGGTCTTTGGTGACCCCTCTGACACCCCTTTGCAACCCCTCCAGGGGTCCCGACCCCAGGTTGAGAAACACTGTATTAGCAGGAGGCCAAATGGGCCCCAATAAGAAGAGCTCTGCACCCCGCTCAGGATGTTATCCATCCGTCCCACAATGGCTAGCATTGCAGGCAGAGAAGCTCCCACCACGTTCTCTTTATTGTGTTCTCATTCCCGGCACGTGGCTCTTTCTTTGAATGCCTGAATGCAGTTCTCTGTGCTCAACTTAAGTTTTAAGTAGCTTTGAAACTGTTTTGAGCGAACCTCCCTTGATAGGGAAAAAAGCAGGGTATAAATATAGGAGTAGAAGTAGAAGAAACAAGAAACAACAACATCTGCAACGTTAGGAATTTGGGGAACGGAGCAAAATGCCATTCTTGTTTGGAGAGGCCAGGTTCTGCCCATTTATGTTTATTTATTTATTTACTATATTTATAGCCGGCCTTTCTCAGCCCTTACGGTGACTCAAGGTGAGTTACAGGTTGGCACAATTTGATGCCATACATCCATAAAAGTGCAATTGAAAACCATCAACGTAACAATATAAAAACAGGTATAAAAACCATTAAAACATCTAATCATCGGTGTCATCTAGTTAAAAGCGTTTCCAGTAACATCGTCTAGCCATTCCACGTTCATCAGTTCATAGTTCCATGTTATCTATTCCACTACATTCTCAAAAGCTTGCTCAAAGAGCCAAGTTTTCACCTTTTTTTTCCGGAAAGTCAGGAGGGAGGGGGCGATCTAATATCTCTGGGTAGGAAATACTGAGAAGAAACTACTGTGTAACTACTAAGTTTTGTGTGCCTGAGAATCCTTAAATAAATATTTCTTTGTTCAATTTCTTATAACAAAGTCTTGCGTCAAGTTGACAGATCAAAGATAGCACTATCCAGACTCCAAGAAATCCCCCAACCAGCACACACCAGTATGTCCCGGGAATCGCAATCGGCATTTATTTATTTAAAGTATTTCTGTTCCACCCTTCTCACCCCACAGGGGACTCAGGGCAGATTACAATGTACATATACATGGCAAACACTCAATGCCATAGGCACACAACATATATAGACAGACACTCAGAGGCTATTTAACATTCCAGCTTTTAATGAAGGTATTCTGGCCACCGGGGGAGCTGTTGCTTCACCGTCCGTTTGTGACACTGATGAAGTACTTCCTCATTCTTTGCATACTTGCTGGAGATTTTTCATGGCCTCGTAAATCAGTTAAATTAGCCTCCCCACATAAGTGGTACCTAAATTTCCTACTTGACAGATGCAACTGTCTTTCAGGCTGCAAAGGTCGACAACAATTTTGGTCGGAAGCTCACTCCGACCTGGGCCGGCTTCAAACTCATGACCTTTTGGTCAGTAGTGATCTTAATGCAGCTGACTCCCAGCCAGCTTCCCCACAGTCCTGGTATCAACACACTAACACGGATCATATAATCATAGAGTTGGAAGAGACGTTGTGGGCCATCCAGTCCAATCCCCTGCCAAGAAGCGGGAAAATCGCATTCAAAGCACCCCCGACAGATGGCCTCCAAAAAAGGAGCCTCCACCACAGCAGCCATCAATGGCAGTCTGCGATAGCCACTTTCCCATGCATTGCTTCCATCCTTCTGAGCCTGGATGGACTGGGATCTGGACTATTTGGTTGTGCAGGTTGCAGTTTGGGATCCGTATCCCACCTTCTGCCTTTCAAGATGTACCATCAAGGCATTGCTGAGAACCAATGTTACCCAAAGGAAGTAACAATGCAATGTGTTGGACGGGGTTACACTCCCCCTGAAGACGCAGGTTCGCAGCTTGGGTGTGATCCTGGATTCATCGCTGAGCCTGGAGCCCCAGGTCTCGGCGGTGGCCAGGGGAGCATTCGCACAGCTCCGGCTTGTGCGCCAGCTGCGCCCGTACCTCGGGAAGTCTGACTTGGCCACGGTAGTCCACGCTCTGGTCACATCCCGCATAGATTACTGCAACGCGCTTTACGTGGGGCTGCCCTTGAAGACTGCCCGGAAGCTTCAGATGGTCCAGCGTTCGGCAGCCAGGTTGCTAACAGGAGCGGCACTCAGGGAGCACACCACTCCTCTGTTGAGCCAGCTCCACTGGCTGCCAATCTGCTACCGGGCACAATTCAAGGTGCTGGCGTTAGCCTACAAAGCCCTAAACGGTTCCGGCCCCACTTACCTCTCCGAACGCATCTCCACCTATGTACCAATGGACATTAAGATCCGGGGAGGCCCTGCTCTCGGTCCCGCCTGCATCACAGGCACGGTTGGCGGGGACGAGAGACAGGGCCTTCTCGGTGGTGGCCCCTCGGCTATGGAATGCCCTACCCATTGACATCAGACAGGCCCCTTCGCTGCTGGCGTTTCGAAAGAAGGTTAAAACCTGGCTCTTTGAGCAAGCGTTTGGCTAATCAGCGCAATGAACATAGGAAGACGGTAAATCGAACATAGGAATGGCACAAGGACTATGAGAATGGATTTTGCTTTGTTATTGAGGCATCATGAATTGATAATAATTGTGTATTTTGTTATTGTGTACGATGTGTTTTAACTGTTATTGTTGTGATAATTTTCATTGTGTAAACCACATTGAGTCGCCTAATTAGGCTGAGAAACGCGGTATAGAAATAAAGCAAATAAATACATAATAAATGCCCGCTTTATTAAAGACACGTCCTGAAGAGGTGCTCCTTCCCTCCCTCCCAGGTACGACATCAAAGGCTGCGAGGTCAACCGCTGGACGGAGGCGGCCCCTGAAGGCAGCGAGGTCATCATGGTCTTCAAGGACCTCAACTTCGGAGGCAATACCATCTGCCTCGGTAGGCTGCCCGTCACATTCCCCTTTATTCCTCCTCTTTTTCCCTTTCAATTTTCTTTCCACAAAAAGGGACTGCTGTGCCACTCAACCACACGCTTGATACCCATGGGCTCACTTACTTATTATTATTATTATTATCATTATTATTATATGTATTTAGACCCCGCTTGATCTCCCCCAAAGGGGTCTCAAAGCAGCTGTATGTAAAAACGTTAGCACAGCATTTAAAAATATACAAATATTAAAACAGGTTTAATATAAACAGATTGAAAAGATTCGCAGTTAAAACCAGTCAAACAGATTTGATGCATACTCAAACCCCAAGTAGTTTGTCACTTTGGATGTGTTTCAATGGCTTTGAACTGGAGGGATTGCCCATGCCTGCTTTAGATCAGGGGTCCTCAAACTTTTTAGTTCACTGTCCCTCAGACCGTTGGAAGGCCGGACTATAGTTTTTTAAAAAAAAAATCAATTTAAAAACTCCTATGCACATTGCAGATATCTTATTTTTCTGTGTGGAAGGGTTCTTTCTCGCCCTCTTTAGGCAGTAATTCCAGGAGCAGAGAATGGGAAATCTTCCTATTTCTAGTCTGAACAAAATCTGGCTACCAGTATTAAAAAAAACCTCTAAAATTATAACTGTAAATAAAGAACAACACTCAAACACAGGGGAACTCCAGACAAGAAACAATCAGGGCCAGCTAATCCCCTCTCAAGAAAGGATTCTCCCTAAAAACTGTCAGGCCATGAAATGGTCATCAAGGTGGCCAATTGAAACATTCATGCCTACCTCCGACAGACAAGAGTTCTTTCTCCCACCCTGGATCTTCCACAATTATCCTAGTTAAAGGTTTTCCTCTGACATGAAGCCCAGTCGTGTCCGACTCTGGGGTGTGGTGCTCGTCTGCATTTCTAAGTCAAAGAGCTGGCGTTGTCCATAGACACCTCTAAGGTCATGTGGCCGGCATGACTAAATGGAGCGCCGGGGCAGCCTCACTTGGCTGGCTCATGCTGCCCATCGGGCCTGATGACAGATAGCGTGAGCCTGCCAAGAGAGGAGCAGCACCGCGTGGCCTACTCTCGCGTAAAGCACCTTGTGTGGCTCACGCTGCTCATCGGGCCTGACGGATAGCATGAGCCAGCCAAGGGAGGGGCACTGTGGGGAGGGGGGCACTCCTCTTCCGCGGGCCGGATAAGTGCCCTTGGCGGGCCGGAAGTGGCCCGCGGGCCTTAGTTTGGGGACCCCTGCTTTAGAGGGTGCATTTCCCTGCATGCAGAAAGCTAGCCACTTTGGTCCAGCTTGACCAAATGCAGCATGCAGGGATGGCATGTGTTTGGAAAGGAGGAGTGGGTGCCTTGAAGGCACATGCATGCTCAGCCTCGCAGGGCGAAAGAAAGGGGCACTCAGCGGCTTCCCTCTTCTCCTCCATTGCAGACGAGCAGCGGTCCTGGTTCGTGCGCCAGGTGGAGCTGGACACCCAGTTCCTGAAGCACCTGCACGTGATTGACTACAGCCTCCTGGTGGGCATCCAGCCGCTCCGCGAGGACGATCGCATCCTGAATAAGGCGCTGGTCAACATCATCACCAGGACAACGATGTGAGTGCTGCGGAAAACACTGGAGCCCGGAGTTGTGAATGTGTCCAGGTGGACAGGGTCCGCTTCTAGCAGATGGGCCAACACATGGGCCAACTTGGGCCCTTCCTCCAGGTGTTTTGGACTTCAACGCCCACAATTCCTAATGGCCTCAGGCTCCTTCCTTTTCTCCCTCAGCCATTTACATGGAAAAGGAAAGGGAAAAGAAAAAGGAAGGAGCCTGAGGCTGTTAGGAATGGTGGAACATGAAGTCCAAAACACCTGCAAGGAGGGCCCATGCCTGCTCCAGACCTTTGATCACCTTGGTGGCCTTCTCTGAACACCTTCCAACGCCTTTTTGCATGGCTTTGCCCAGAATGGGACACTTTATTCCAAAGCAGATTCTCATCCAGCCTTTGAAATAATAATAATAATAATAATAATAATAATAATAATAATAATAATAATAATAAAAAAATACTTAAAAATAATTTTTAAAAGCTGACACGATATGAGGATTTAAAAATCGAACCGCAAATGCGACACCTTATTCCAAAGCAGATTCTCACCCAGCCTTTATTTATTTATTATTTACTTACTTTGCTTCTATACCGCTGTATCTCAAGCCCGAAGGCGACTCACAGCGGTTCACAAACAGTAAAAGTAGAAACAGCAGTGGTTCCATACAACATATAACAATTGACTTAACACATTATCCATAAATTACCAATAAGCAATTACAATGCACAATTATTACAAAAAACAACCGTACCCAATCTTCTCATCATCCAAGCGTAGTCCAGGTTCGTCGTCCTTGTTCCATTCCTATGTTCCATTACCAGATTGCACTAAATTACTCAAACGCCTGCACAAACAGCCAGGTCTTCACCTTTTTGCGGAATACCATTAGAGATGGTGCTAGTCTAATGTCCGTAGGAAGGGCGTTCCACAGCCGAGGAGCCACCACCGAGAAGGCCCTATCTCTCGTCCCCGCCAGCCGAGCTTGAGAAGCAGGTGGGATCGAGAGCAGGGTCTCCCCGGAAGATCTCAAAGTCCTGGTGGGTTCATAGGCAGAGATGCGGTCAGATAGGTACCTTTGACATAATAATAATAATAATAATAATAATAATAATAATAATAATAAATACTTAAAAATAATTTTTAAAAGCTGACACGATATGAGGATTTAAAAATCGAACCGCAAAGACTCTGGCACAAACCAATCAAGGTGGTCCCAGTGGTGATCGGCACACTGGATGCAGTGCCTAAAGACCTTGGCCTGCACTTAAACACAATCGGCGCTGACAAAATTACCATCTGCCAGCTGCAGAAGGCCACCTTACTGGAATCTGCATGCATTATTCGCCGATACATCACACAGTCCTAGACACTTGGGAAGTGTCCGACGTGTGATCCAATACAACAGCCAGCAGAGTGATCTTGTCTGTGGACTCATCTTGTTGTGTTTCAAACTAATAATAATAATAATAATAATAATGATACATCACACAGACTTGTGAAGTGTTCGACTTGTGATTTTGTGATACAAAATCCAGCATATAGATCTTGTTTGCTGTGATGTACTGTGTTTTTGTGTCAGTAAAATAATAATAATAATAATAATAATAATAATAGGAAACTTACTCAGTAAACTTTGGAGTTACTGCCTCTCACAGGCTTGATTCAACTCCCAGCAATCCCCTTCTGTTGTCTTGAAATCCCTTTAGATTTCAGGGAGGAGGAGGAGGTAGCACAAGGCAGAAAGCAGAATGCTGGGAACTGTAGTTTGGGAAAGCGAGGAGCCCTATGGCAGAGAATTCAAAGGACCCTGCCCTAAACTCTTTTTCCCAGAATTTTGCTCACTTCCCGTGTTAAAGCCTCAAAGTTAAACCCAGCCCTTTTGGGGGAGACGGAGATCCGCCGCCACTTATGCCACCCACCTGAAAAGTCATAGGTCACATGTTTTGCCTGTGTGTCTTAATATTGCACTACGTGTTGGAATCTGAGGAAACAGATCCGACGTACGAGGCGCAAGCCAAGCTTTGCACAGCCCTATCCTCTACGCTCTTCCCACAGGTCGGTCAACCAGAGCCTGCGCAACCCCTCCGTGGTGACGCTGGATGGCGAAGAGGAGAGCTCCCTGTCGTCCTTCATCCACCAGACCGTCTCCAGCCTCGACCAGTTCTACAAGCTGTCCCCGGAGAGCAAGACCACCCTGCACACCTTGCTGGGGCTGTACCTGAAGCACCGGCCCAGCGTGGAGGTCGACCTGGAGCCGTCGCTGAAGAGCGAGACGCTGACGCGCGACATCCTGGCACCCTACGTCCTGCACAGCAGCGACAGCTCCGAGGGGGAGGCTGGGGGCTCCTCCGAACCCAGGGGCATCGGAGTGCCCAGCCGCATCGCCTGGGGCGCCACCAGCCTCACCAACGACTCGATCCACATGGACCAGAACCTGCGCATGCTGTCCAACTCCCGCAACCCGCTCCACGTGGTCGACGGGCCTGAGTACCGCTACTTCCTGGGCATCATCGACTTCTTCACGGAGTACGGCTGCCGCAAGAAGCTGGAGACCCTCTGGAAGAAGATCCGCTACTGGAACCAAAGCTTCTCCACGGTGCCGCCACGTACCTATGCCCGGCGGCTGCGCAAGTGGGTGGAAGAGCACACCGAGTGAAGGCTGGCCAGCCGGAGGGGAAGAGGCTCTGGGCGAGCAGGCGAGTGGCGGAGGGAGCCAGCCTCCATTGACGCTGCCCCGTGCAACTTAATGGCCGGTGGTGCCGACAACAAACCAAAAGACGGAACAAGGGGTGGACAGTTACAGTGTCGGGCGCATGGCCAGCCTCTCAGTGGAAGTCCGCACTCGTCCCCGACTCCGGCAGAAGGTGGGAGACCATAGGGCCATCTATGGGGCACAGGCCCGGCACAGAGGCGGCGAATGAACAGCAACAGCTCGACACGAACAATGAATCCTGGGTTTTGGACCCGGCGGCACTGTATTTGGAAACTTGCAAATTGGGGCTTTTGATCGTAAATACAAAAATGTTGGGTGGAGTTAAAACTCATGAATCAGGGAACACCCAAGAGTCCTCAAGCCACGCAGTTCCAATGCACGGGGTATCGGGGGTAGGCGAGGGATGCATGTCCTTAACTGAAGGAATTAAAATGGTTTGCTATTCATTTTTTAAAAATATATGCAGTTTGAATACTCTATTTCTTTGATTCAAAGACACCATCCATTCTAAGATGCACACTAATTTCAGTACAGGAAAAAGGCTTTATTTCTCTCTATAGGAACAAGAACCCTCGATTCTAAGATGCACCCCATTTTTAGAAATGTTCATATGGGGGAAAGTGCACTTTAGCATTGAAGAAATGAATATATCTCCTTATAGAAACCATAGGGAGTTATTTACCAAGGACATCACTTTCCCCAAAGCAAGACTGTGGCTTTCCCTTCTAAGCCCATGATTCTATTTATTTATTTTTCACTGCCATGTATTGCTGTGGCCCAGTCTGTGTATATGTGTTTTGTGTGTGTATATGTGTATATATGTGGTTTTGCGCATATGTTGTAATGTATTTTTTGTTTTTTTGGCTTTTTAAGTCTCTTCTGTCGTGTTTTTCAGTGTTTTTATGAGCGACGGTCACTCGTTGGCCTGAGAGGTGTTTTGGGACCAAATTTGGTGTCAATTCATCCAATGGTTTTTGAGTTATGTTAATCCTACAAACAAATACTACATTTTAATGTATATACTAGCTGTACCCGCCATGCGTTGCTGTGCCCAACCTTCCCTCCCTCTTTCTCTCCTTCTTTCCCTCCTTCTTTCCTTTTCTTCTTTCATTCTCTCCTTCCTTCCTTCTCTACCTCTTTCCTTCCTTCCTCCCTTTTTCTTTTCCTTACCTCTCTCTCTCTTTCTTCCTTCTCTGCCTCTTTCCTTCCTTCCTTCACTTTTTGCTTCCACCCTTCCTTCTGTCTTTCCTTCCCTCCCTCTTTCCCTCCTTTCTTCCTTCAGTCCCTCTTTCCTTCCTTACTTGTTTCTTTCCTTCTCTCCTTCCTTCCTTCTCTATCTCTTTCCTTCCCCCCTTTTTCTTTTCCTCCTCTTTCTTCCTTCTCTGCCTCTTTCCTTCCTTCCTTCACTTTTTGCTTCCACCCTTCCTTCTGTCTTTCCTTCCCTCCCTCTTTCCCTCCTTTCCTTCTTCTTCTTCTTTCCTTTCTCTTTTTATTTCCTTCTCTCCTCCTCCTTCTCTATCTCTTTCCTTTCCCCTTTTCCTTTTCCTTCCTTTTCTCTCCTTCCTTCCTTCATTTTTTGCTTCCGCCCTTCCTTCTGTCTGTCCTTCCCTCCCTCTTTCTCTACTTTCTTCCTTTGTTCCCTCTTTCCTTCCTTACTTTTTTCTTTCCTTCTCTATCTCTTTTTCTTTTCCTCTTTCTCTTTCCTTTTCTACCTCTTTCCTTCCTTCTTTGCTTTTTTGCTTCTACCCTCCCTTCTGTCTTTCCCTCCCTCCCTCTTTCTCTTTCTTTCTCTTCTTCCTTCGCTCCCTCTTTCCTTCCTTATTTTTTTCTTTACTTCTCTCCTTCCTTCTTTCTCTACCCCTTTCCTTTCCAACTCCCCTTTCTTTTCCTCTTTCTCTCCTTTCTTCCTTCTGTACCTCTTTCCTTCCTCCTTCCTTCTTCTTTCCTTCCTTCCTTTTCTTTCTCCCTTCCTTCCTTCCCTCCCTCTTCCTTCCCTTTTTTCTGTATTCATTTAGCTTTTGGGGTTTTTAAAGTCCTCCCTTTTTTTTTTGGAGGGGTTTATGAGTGATGGTCACTCATTAGTCTGTTTGGGGTGTAGTGTCCAAATTTGGTGTCAGTTTGTCCAGTGGTTTTTGAGTTCTGTTAATCCCACAAACGAACATTACATTTTTATTTATATCGACTAGCCATCCCCTGCCATGGCCCAGTCTGTGTATATGTATTTTGTGTGTGTATATATATGTGTATATATGTTTGTGTGTGTGTATTTGTGCATATGTGTCTATATGTGTGTTTGCGTATATATGTGTGGTTTTGCGCATGCGGTGTAATGCATTCTTTGTTTTTTTTGGCTTTTTACGTCTCTTCTGTCGTGTTTTTCAGTGTTTTTATGAGTGATGGTCACTCGTCGGCCTGAGAGGTGTCTTGTGTCCAAATTTGGTCTCAATTCATCCAGTGCTTTTTGAGTTCTGTTAATCCCACAAACAAACATGACATTGTTATTTATATAGAAGATAGATAGATGAGGAACTGCAAGTTGCTTCTGGTGTGAAAGAATTGGCCGTCTGCAAGGACATTGCCCAGGGACACCCAGATATTTTGATGTTTTAACCATCCTTGTGGGAGGCTTCTCTCATGTCCCTGCATGGGGAGCTGGAGCTGACAGAGGGAGCTCATCCGCACTCTCCTGGATTCAAACCTGCAAACCTGCCGGGAATCCCTTCTCACTCTGATTCTAGGATTTCATGATGTGCAAATTTCATGATGCGATTTCATGATATTGTAAAGCAAATCCGGGGCCGTCTGGATTGGACCTCCCAGTGGGGCCTATTAATGCAATTGAATTGGGAAGAGGACCCCTCTAAAGGTAATCTAGACAGATCCCGATTTTATATATTGGAACACACAGAGAGAGAAATGGATATCTAGCCTGAATTGAAGACTCTCCAAAGGAGGAGAGCCCATCACTTTTAGTGGAAGCCCCGTATTATAATAAAGGGTACCCCAAAGGTCATCTAGACAGGCTTTGTTCTTCTAGAAAGGAATAAAATAAAGAGAGGGGTGGGCCATTACTTTTTTGGGGAGTCTGGTAACAAGAGCTTGGGTGTCCTTCACTTTCAATGGATGTCTGCATTATAATAAAGGGGCCCCCAGAGGTCATCTAGACCTGGCCTGGACCAACTTGGGTCCTCCCTCCAAGTGTTTTGGACTGCAATTCCCACAATTCCTAAACAGTATCCTTTGTTTGGGAGGTATTAACTGGCACTGGATGGATGGCAGTCTGGAATAGCAAAGCAGCTGGCCTGGATGATCTACGGATAGAACAAATGGAACAAATCAAGAACTTTGGTCCCAAAGCAAGGCACTGGCTGCTGGAGCTGATGAACAACTGCACTGCGTCCTGTCAGATCCCCAAAATCTGGAGGAAAGCAGAGTCATAGCCATCTTGAAGCCAGGCAAAGACCGCAATGACCCAAAAAGCTACAGACCAATCTCCCTGTTGTGCCACCTCTACAAAGTTCTGGAGAGACTTATTTTGCATAGAATTACAGAAAAAATAGACCCATGTCTGATCCCACAGCAAGCTGGCTTCAGGAAAGGCAAAAGCTGCACATCGCAAGTGCTGAACCTGACTCAGCACATAGAAGATGGCTTTGAAAGGCAGCAGATCACAGGAGCTGTCTTCGTAGACCTGTCAGCAGCCTATGATACTGTGAACCACCACTGCCTCCTCCTGAGAAAAATGTATAATATCACAAAGGACGACCACCTCACCCGCCTCATAGGAAACCTGCTACAAAACAGGAGCTTTTTGTTGAGTTCCAGGGCCAGAGAAGCAGATGGCGGAAACAGAAGAACGGCCTGCCTCAGGGGAGCATGCTTGCTCCATCCATGTTCAACATCTACACAAATGACCAGCCACTGCCAGAAGGGACAGAGAGCTTCATCTATGCTGATGATCGTGCCATTACTGCTCAAGCAGGGAGCTTTGAGATGGTTGAACAGAAGCTCTCCGAAGCTCTAGGTGCCCTTACTGCCTATTACAGGGAAAACCAGCTGATCCCTAATCCATCTAAAACACAGACATGTGCCTTTCACCTCAAGAACAGACAAGCCTCCCGAGATCTGAGGATTATGACCTGGGAAGGAATCCCACGGGAGCATTGCAGCGCACCCAAATACCTGGGAGTCACTCTGGACTGTGCTCTGACATCCAAGAAGCACTGCCTGAACATCAAGCAAAAAGTGGGCGCTAGAAACAATATCATACGAAAGCTGACTGGCACAACCTGGGGATCACAACCAGACACAGTGAAGACATCTGCCCTTGCGCTATGCTACTCTGCTGCTGAGTCTGCATGCCCAGTGTGGAACACATCTCACCACGCTAAAACAGTGGATGTGGCTCTTAATGAGACATGCCGCATTATCACGGGGTGTCTGCGCCCACCACTGGAGAAATTACACTGCTTAGCCGGTATTGCACCACCTGACATCCGCCGGGAAGTAGCAGCCAATAGTGAAAGGACCAAGGCAGAGACATCTCCAGCTCATCCCTTGTTTGGGTATCAGCCAGCACGTCCACAACTTAAATCTAGAAATAAGATCTACAGAGACACTCACTGGAACACCTCAGCAAGCGAGAGTCCAAAAGTGGCAGGCTCAAACCCAGAACCTCAATCAATGGCTGATACCCAATGAGAGACTCCCCCCTGGGCACACAGAGGACTGGGCGACTTGGAAGGCGCTGAACATGGCACCACGAGATGCAGAGCCAACCTTCAGAAATGGGGCTACAAAGTGGAATCCACGACATGCGAGTGTGGAGAAGAGCAACCCACTGACCACCTGCTGCAATGCACCCTGAGCCCTGCCACATGCACAATGGAGGACCTTCTTGCAGCAACACCAGAGGCACTCCAAGTGGCCAGATACTGGTCAAAGGACATTTAATCAACTACCAAACTCACACATTTTGTATTTTGCCTGTTTGTTTGTTTGCTTTGTTCTGTTAGAAATGTAATATAAGTGACTGGTTGCCCTGACACGACAAAGAAATAGTCTGGGATTCTCCTGTTTTGGAGTGGAGGTCTTCATTTGCTGCCTTGGTTCTCTCTCGTGTTGTTCTCGTTTTTAAATGCTTGTCACCAGATTCTGTTCCTTTTCCTGGTTTCCTCCATGACTTCCCTCCCTCCCTCCCTCCCTCCCAAGCCCAAAAGAAAGGGGCTGGGCTTGGCTTTTGGCTGTTGGGCGGGTTTGGGGCCCACTCCGCCCCCTTGCCCGCCCTGCCTGCCTGCCTGCCTCCCTTCCTTCCTCCCTTTCCCCCACGTAGGCCGGGAAGAGGAAGGAGGAGAAGGAGGAGCCCCGGCCGGAACAGAGGAGGAGGAGGAGGAGCAGGAGCAGGAGCAGGAGGAGGAGGAGGAGGAGAAGGAGGAGCAGGCCGGCAGGTAGGTAGGTAGGTGAGCAGGGAGGGAAGGGAGGGAGAGAGGGAAGCAGGAGAGAGAGGAAGGAAGGAAGGAAGGAAAGCAAGCAAGGAAGATAGAAAGCAGGCAAGCAAGGAAGGAAGGAAGGAAGGAAGCAAGCAGGAGAGAGAGGAAAGAAGGAAGGACACAAGGCAAGCAAGGAAGATAGAAAGCAGGTAAGCAAGCAGGAGAGAGGAAGGAAGGTAGAAAGGAAGCAAGACAGCAAGCAAGCAAGTAGGAGAGAGGAAGGAAGGAAGGAAGGAAGGAAGCAGGAGAGAGAGGAAAGAAGGAAGGACACAAGGCAAGCAAGGAAGATAGAAAGCAGGTAAGCAAGCAGGAGAGAGGAAGGAAGGTAGAAAGGAAGCAAGACAGCAAGCAAGCAAGTAGGAGAGAGGAAGGAAGGAAGGAAGGAAGGAAATAAAGCAAGCAGAGGGAGAGGAAGGAAGGAAGGAAGGAAGAAAGCAAGCAGGAGAGAGAGGAAAGAAGGAAGGACACAAGGCAAGCAAGGAAGATAGAAAGCAGGCAAGCAAGCAGGAGAGAGGAAGGAAGGTAGAAAGGAAGCAAGACAGCAAGCAAGCAAGTAGGAGAGAGGAAGGAAGGAAGGAAGGAAGGAAGGAAAGCAAGCAGGAGAGAGAGGAAGGAAGGAAGGAAGGAAGGAAGCAAGCAGGAGAGAGAGGAAAGAAGGAAGGACACAAGGCAAGCAAGGAAGATAGAAAGCAGGCAAGCAAGCAGGAGAGAGGAAGGAAGGTAGAAAGGAAGCAAGACAGCAAGCAAAGAAGGAAGGAGAGAGGAAGGAAGGAAGGAAGGAAGGAAGGAAGGAAGGAAGGAAGGAAGGAAGCAAGCAAGCAAGACAGAGGAAGGAAGGAAGGAAGGAAGGAAGCAAGCAGGAGAGAGAGGAAAGAAGGAAGGACACAAGGCAAGCAAGGAAGATAGAAAGCAGGTAAGCAAGCAGGAGAGAGGAAGGAAGGTAGAAAGGAAGCAAGACAGCAAGCAAGCAAGTAGGAGAGAGGAAGGAAGGAAGCAAGGAAGGAGGAAGGCAAGGAGGAGAGAGGAAGGAAGGAAGGAAGGAAGGAAGCAAGCAGGAGAGAGAGGAAAGAAGGAAGGACACAAGGCAAGCAAGGAAGATAGAAAGCAGGCAAGCAAGCAGGAGAGAGGAAGGAAGGTAGAAAGGAAGCAAGACAGCAAGCAAGCAAGCAGGAGAGAGAGGAAGGAAGGAAGGAAGGAAGGAAGCAAGCAGGAGAGAGAGGAAAGAAGGAAGGACACAAGGCAAGCAAGGAAGATAGAAAGCAGGCAAGCAAGCAGGAGAGAGGAAGGAAGGTAGAAAGGAAGCAAGACAGCAAGAAGGAAGGAAGGAGAGAGGAAGGAAGGAAGGAAGGAAGGAAGAGGAAGGAAGGAAGGAAGAAGCAGAAGAGAGGAAAGAAGGAAGGACAAGGCAAGCAAGGAAGATAGAAAGCAGGCAAGCAATAGGAGAGAGGAAGGAAGGTAGAAAGGAAGCAAGAGCAAGCAAGCAAGCAAGCAGGAGAGAGAGGAAGGAAGGAAGGAAGGAAGGAAGCAAGCAGGAGAGAGAGGAAAGAAGGAAGGACACAAGGCAAGCAAGGAAGATAGAAAGCAGGCAAGCAAGCAGGAGAGAGGAAGGAAGGTAGAAAGGAAGCAAGCAAGCAAGCAGGAGAGAAAGGAAGGTAGGAAGGAAGCAGGCAAGCAAGCAGGAGAGAGAGGAAGGAAGGAAGCAAGGCAAGCAAGGAAGATAGAAAGCAGGTAAGCAAGCAGGAGAGAGGAAGGAAGGTGATAGAAAGCAGGTAAGCAAGCAGGAGAGAGGAAGGAAGGTAGAAAGGAAGCAAGACAGCAAGCAAGCAAGTAGGAGAGAGAGGAAGGAAGGTAGGAAGAGAGAGAGGCAGGGAAGGAAGCAAGGAAGCAAGGCAAGCATGGAAGATAGAAAGCAGGCAAGCAAGCAAGAGAAAGAGGAAGGAAAGCAAGCAAGCAAGACAGACAGAAAGCAGGCAAGCAAGCAGGAGAAAGAGGAAGGGAAGGAAGGAAGGAAAGCAAGCAAGGAAGGAAAGGAGGAAAAGAAGAAGAAAAGGAAGAAAAAAGGAGGGAAGGAGGAAAGAAAGAAGGAAGGAAGGAAGGAAGGGAAGGAGAAGAGAAGGAAGGGAGAGAGAAAGAAGGAAAGGAAAGGAAAGGGAAAGGGAAGAGGAAAGAGGAAGGAAAGGTAGGCAGGAAAGCAGGAAAGTCAGAAAGCAGGCAAGGAAGCCAAAGAGAGAGGAAGGGAGAGAAGGAAGGAAGGAAAGGAAAGGGAGAAGGAAGCAGGTAGGCAGGAAAGCAGGAAAGTCGGAAAGCAGGCAAGGAAGCCAAAGAGAGAGGAAGGGAGAGAAGAAAGGAAGGAAGGAAAGGAAAGGGAGAAGGAAGCAGGTAGGCAGGAAAGCAGGAAAGTCAGAAAGCAGGCAAGCAAACAGGAGAGAGGAAGGGAGAGAAGGAAGGAAGAAAGGAAGGAAAAAGCAGGAAAGTCAGAAAGAGGAAGGAGAAGAAAGGAAGGAAAGGAAAGGGAGAAGGAAGCAGGTAGGCAGGAAAGCAGGAAAGTCGGAAAGCAGGCAAGCAAACAGGAGAGAGGAAGGGAGAGAAGGAAGGAAGGAAAGGAAAGGGAGAAGGAAGCAGGTAGGCAGGAAAGCAGGAAAGTCAGAAAGCAGGCAAGGAAGCCAAAGAGAGAGGAAGGGAGAGAAGAAAGGAAGGAAGGAAAGGAAAGGGAGAAGGAAGCAGGTAGGCAGGAAAGCAGGAAAGTCAGAAAGCAGGCAAGCAAACAGGAGAGAGGAAGGGAGAGAAGGAAGGAAAGGAAAGGGAGAAGGAAGCAGGTAGGCAGGAAAGCAGGAAAGTCGGAAAGCAGGCAAGCAAACAGGAGAGAGGAAGGGAGAGAAGGAAGGAAGGAAAGGAAAGGGAGAAGGAAGCAGGTAGGCAGGAAAGCAGGAAAGTCAGAAAGCAGGCAAGGAAGCCAAAGAGAGAGGAAGGGAGAGAAGAAAGGAAGGAAAGGAAAGGAAAGGGAGAAGGAAGCAGGTAGGCAGGAAAGCAGGAAAGTCAGAAAGCAGGCAAGCAAACAGGAGAGAGGAAGGGAGAGAAGGAAGGAAAGGAAAGGGAGGCAGGTAGGCAGGAAAGCAGGAAAGTCGGAAAGCAGGCAAGCAAACAGGAGAGAGGAAGGGAGAGAAGGAAGGAAGGAAGGAAAGGGAGAAGGAAGCAGGTAGGCAGGAAAGCAGGAAAGTCGGAAAGCAGGCAAGCAAAAGAAGAGAGGGAGAGAAGGAAGGAAAGGAAAGGAAAGAGAAGGAAGGAGGTAGGAGAAAGAAGGAAGGAAAGAAGAGAGAAAGGAAGGAAGGCAAGACAGAAAGCAGGCAAGCAAACGAGAGAGCAGGAGGAGCAGGCCGGCAGGAGGTAGGCGGCGTGTAGGAAGGAGAGCAAGGAGGGAAGGGAGGGAGGGAGGGAAGCAGGCAGGCAGGAAGGAAGGAGAGAGAGAAAGGAAGGAAGGAAAGCAAACAAGGAAGATAGGCAGGCAAGCAGGAGAGAGAGGAAAGAAGGAAGGAAGGAAGGCAAGCAAGGAAGATAAAAAGCAGGTAAGCAAGCAGGAGAGAGAGGAAAGAAGGAAGGACACAAGGCAAGCAAGGAAGATAGAAAGCAGGCAAGCAAGCAGGAGAGAGGAAGGAAGGTAGAAAGGAAGCAAGACAGCAAGCAAGCAAGTAGGAGAGAGGAAGGAAGGAAGATAGAAAGCAGGCAAGCAAGTAGGAGAGAGGAAGGAAGGTAGAAAGGAAGCAAGACAGCAGGCAAGCAAGCAGGAGAGAGAGAAAGGAAGGTAGGAAGGAAGCAGGCAAGCAAGCAGGAGAGAGGCAAGGAAGGAAGGAAAGAAAGAAAGGGAAAGGGAAGCAGATAGGCAGGAAAGCAAGCAAGGCAAAAAGGCAAGCAAGCAGGAGAGAGGAAGGAAGGAAGGAAGGAAGGAAGGAAGGAAGGAAGGAAGGAAGGAAGGAGAAGGCAGGATCATCAAGTTTGCAGACGACAACAAATTAGGAGGGATAGCCAATACTCCAGAGGACAGGAGCAGGATTCAAAACGATCTTGACAGATTAGAGAGATGATTGGCCAAAACTAACAAAATGAAGTTCAACAGGGACAAATGCAAGATACTCCACTTTGGCAGGAAAAATGAAATGCAAAGATACAGAATGGGGGACAATGCCTGGCTCGAGAGCAGTACGTGTGAAAAAGATCTTGGAGTCCTCGTGGACAACAAGTTAAACATGAGCCAGGAATGTGATGTGGCGGCAAAAAAGGCCAACGGGATTTTGGCCTGCATCAATAGGAGTCTAGTGTCTAGATCTAGGGAAGTCATGCTCCCCATGCTCTAGTCCACCTTGCTTAGACCACTTTACCTGGAATACTGTGTCCAATTCTGGGCACCACAACTCAAGGGAGATACTGACTCTAAGCTGGAATGTGTCCAGAGGAGGGCGACTAAAATGATCAAGGGCCTGGAGAACAAGCCCTATGAGGAGCGGCTTAAGGAGCTGGGCATGTTTAGCGTGAAGAAGAGAAGGATGAGAGGAGACATGATGAGGGCCATGTATAAATATGTGAGAGGAAGCCACAGGGAGGAGGAGGGAGCAAGCTTCCTTTCTGCTTCCCTGGAGACTAGGACGCAATGGAACAATGGCTTCCAACTACAAGAGAGGAGATTCCATCTGAACATGAGGAAGAACTTCCTGACTGTGAGAGCCGTTCAGCAGTGGAACTCTCTGCCCCGGAGTGTGGTGGAGGCTCCTTCTTTGGAAGCTTTGGAACAGAGGCTGGATGGCCATCTGTCAGGGGTGATTTGAATGCAATATTGCTTCATCTGGCAGTGGGTTGGACTGGATGGCCCATGAGGTCTCTTCCAACTCTTTGATTCTATGAAAGGGAGAAGGAAGCAGGTAGACAGGAAAGCAAGCAAGACAGAAAGCAGGCAAGCAGGCTAACAAGGAAGGATGGCAGGCCAACAAATAATAATAACATTATTATTATTATTATTATTATTATTATTATTATTATTATTATTATTACTACTACTACTACAACAAACCAGTCAAGGTGGTCCCAGTGGGGATCCACACACTAGGTGCAGTACCTAAAGACCTTGACCTGCACTAAAAAACAATCAGCACTGACCAAATCACCACCTCTCAGCTGCAAAAGTCCACCCTATTCAGATCTGCCAATACATCACACAGTCCTAGACACTTGGGAAACATCCGGCGTGTGATCCAATACCACAGCCCGCAGAGAGATCTTGTTTGTTGTGATCTTGTTGTGTATCTAATAATAATTATTATTTATTTATTTTATTAAAACATTTATATTCCGCCCTTCTCACCCCAACTCGGGGCGGAGCACAACATACAAACAGCAAACATTCAGTACCAAAACATACTAGACTATACACATACAAAACGTTAAACTCGCTTATGGTGGGTTTTGAAGGATATTGAGTCCTCAGTGTTTTGTGGGAATGTTTTGGGGTCACTGAGTCATTTATATCTCCTCTTAAGGTGGGTCTTGGGGGGCATTGAGCCCTCAGGTCATTTGCAGGTATGTTTGATGTCCTTTAGTCATTTCTCTTTTCAAGGTGGGTTTGGGGTGGCATCGAATCCTCGGGTCATTTGTGGGTGAATTTTGGTGGTCATTGAGCCTTTTGTATCTCTCTTCAAGGTGGGTTTTGGGGGGCATCAGGTCCTCAAGTCATTTGTAGAATGTGTTGATGACCTTGAGTCATTTATATCTCCTTTCAAGGTTAAAATCCTCTGTTTAAAACTGTCTTAAACAACCATATCGAATCTGGTGGGCATACTAAGAGTTCCTAATTTGTTTAGCACAGCACGGCTGTTAGGAATTGTGGGAGTTGCAATCCGAAACGCCTGCAGGAAAGGCCCAAACTTTGCCCAGGCCTGATCTACACTGCAGAATTAATCCAGCTTGGCATCACTATGCCAGAAGTTGAGCAACGAGATAGAGCTCCCAACGTTTGTCCATTCAGGGCCGTGCAGCAAAAGGCAACCATATACCTTATTAGGTATCCCAAACATAAAATGCACCATTATGTAAGTTTATGAAGCATCACCGACTTCTTCGTGAGGCAAAGATAGTACAAGAGGGAAGATGGCAAGCCTGTGTTTTGCATTCTGACAACACAGTTTGCATGGGGAGCGAGGGCAAAGGGCAGGCTGCAAAGCTCTCTGGGTGCAAAGGGCATTGCCAGCTCTCACTGCTTCTGGAGTTTAGACTCCATGCATCCGATGCAAGTGCTGGAGCCGCCTTCCTTCTCTCCGGTTTCTGGGATGTCGCTGAGGACTAGCTGCTTGAACCCGCCTCCCCTTTGCCTCTTGCTCTTCTCCTTTGCAGGGCGTTGCTCCCCAAGGCAGATACATGGCTGAGAAGACCCTAAAAGGATGCAGGTGCTTGTAAGTATGCCAGACCTCAGCCAGCTTTGTTTTCAGCCCATGGGTTTCCTTTTCTTCAAAGATCATTCGGGGTTGCTGTGAGAAGATCATGCCTTCCAAGAGAATTTCCAGTTGGGGACAATGTGGTTTGGTGCTGTTCCATAGGATAATGTTGGAAGAGACCCCCAAGGGCCACCCAGTCCAACCTCGTTCTGCCGTGCAGGAGGACACCTTCCAAGTCCTCCTGACTTAATATCCGAAGAAGGCAACTCCACCAAGGAAGCCTATTCCCATATTGAACATCTCTGACCATCCGGAGGTTCTTCCTAATGTTTAGGTGGAATCTCCTTTCTTCCAACTTGATTCCATGGCTCTGTTGTGTCCTGGTCTCCAGAGAAGAAGGAAACAATCTCAGGCTTGCTTAGCCCAAGGAGTCAAATTCCACCTGGGAAAGGTTCTTGAGAACCTGGGCCAGTGGCGAGTCAGATTTTACCAAGCATTGGGTGGTTGGGTTGCTGTGAGTTTTCCGGGCTGCATAGCCCTGTTCTATGTTATTTCTCTCCTGACGTTTTGCCTGCATCTGTGGCTAATGGCATCTTCAGAAGTCTGTTGGAAATGAGGCAAGTGGGGTGTCTATATATCTGAAATGTCCAAGGTGGGAGACAGAACCCTTGTCTGTTTGAGTCAAGTGTGAATGTTGCAAGTAGCCAGCTTGATTAGCATTGAGTAGCCTTGCAGCTTCAAAGTCAATCAGTGAGCGTCCCTGCATAGAGGTAGCCTGGCTGTTGTTGCCTGGAGGCACCCTCTGTTTGAGAGTTGTTCTCTCGCACCCTTGATTGTTTCCTGTCTGGAGTTCCCATCTCGGAGTGGTGTTCCTGTTTGCACGGTCAGCCAAGGCTTTGATTGAGCTTTTTTGACCAGGGTAATACTTGGGGAGGCTCCGGTGGCACAGTGGGCTAAGGCACTGAGCTGCTGAACTTGTTAACCGAAAGGTCACAGGTTTGAATCCGGGGAGCAGCATGAGCTTCCTCTGTCTGCCCCAGCTTCTGCCCACCTAGCAGTTCAAAACATGCAAACGTGAATAGATCAATACGTACCGCTCCATTGGGAAGGCAATGGCGCTCCATGCCAGCGCTCCAAGATAGAAGAATATGAAATACATAAATAAATAGATACATGCAGTCATGCTGGCCACATGACCTTGGAGGTGTCTATGGACAATGCCAGCTCTTCAGCTTAGAAATGGAGATGAGCACCAGAGTTTCAGAGTCGGACAAGCCTGAACTTCATGTCAGGGGAAAAAAATTACCTTTTAATAGTTGAGGTTTTTATGTCGGTATCTATCCATGTGTGTAAGCTTTCTGTAAACTGTGTGACCTAATTGTTGGTTGGCTTTGCAAATGACTAGAATACCTAGAAAGGGCAGTTTTCCTTCATTTTCTTTTTCCATGGTAAATTGGACATTTGGACGGATGTTGTTGATGTGGTCCAGGAACTTGTTGAGTTCTTCTTCTCCATGGTTCAGATATCCACATATCTGAACCATAGAATGGGCTTTCTGGTGTTGTTTCCAAGGCTTCTTTCTCAAAGTGTTCCATGTAGGAATTTGCTAGGACCAAAAAGCTCACAGCAACCCAGCAAATCCGGCCATGAAAGCCTTCGACAACGCATTGGGGGGTTATTTCAACCTTTCGAAATAGCGGGGCAAACCTGTTATAATGGGGAGAAAGGGCCCTGGCTCTTCTCCGCGGGACTGGAGATCCTAGCCTGAGAGACACTTGTGAAGTCCATTTGTAATCCTTCCGTGACTGGGATGCCGCCTTCCTCCCCTGAAGGCCAGTTCCACTACGTTCTCGCAGGGCTGTTGTTGCAACCTGCAAACATTCCCTCTCTCTCTCTCTCTCCCTGTGATTCTTGAAATCTTCTTTTCTCGCTTTGAGTGGCGGCAGGACCTAAACCAATTAGGCTGCCTGTGGGAAGCCTCTTAAAAGCACACCGCCACTAACTCCATATCCACTTAGGCCGCGCAGCGGTGTTTTGCAAACAATCGGGCAGGAAAAGGATGGGTGTTGGCTACTGGTGGGTCTGCCAAGCATTGTTTTGGGAGAGAGATGGATCTTCGGCACTTGGGAAGTGGAAAGAGGGTTATCTGCAGGGATCTGGGGTGGCTTCGGGGGCCAAATGCAGTCCCCCGGCCCACTTTTGCCCAGCCCTGGTGCCCTTTAGGTGTTTTGGATCATAAGTACCACCTGGGACTAAGGGGAAGCGACGATAATTAATAATAATAATAATAATAATAATACTATTTATACCCTGCTACCATCTCCCCAAGGAACTCGGTGCGGCTTACATGAGGCCGAGCCCACAATACATCAATAATCAAAGCAATAAACGATGGGAGCTGTGCTCTGCACAAAGAATACATTCAATTTGTGATGTGGCGGCAAAAAAAGCCAATGGGATTTTGGCCTGCATCAATAGGAGCCTAGTGTCTAGATCTAAGGAAGTAATGCTACCCCTCTATTCTGCCTTGGTTAGACCACATCTGGAATATTGTGTCCAGTTCTGGGCACCACAATTCAAGAGAGATATTGACAAGCTGGAATGTGTCCAGAGGAGGGCGACTCAAATGATCAAGGGTCTGGAGAACAAGCCCTATGAGGAGCGGCTTAAGGAGCTGGGCATGTTTAACCTGAAGAAGGGAAGGCTGAGAGGAGATATGATAGCGCTGAACAAACCCTATGAGGAGCGGCTTAAGGAGCTGGGCATGTTTAGCCTGAAGAAGAGAAGGCTGAGAGGAGATATGATAGGCATGTATAAATATGTGAGAGGAAGCCACAGGGAGGAGGGAGCAAGCTTGTTTTCTGCTTCCCTGGAAGACTAGGACGCGGAACAATGGCTTCAAACTACAAGAGAGGAGATTCCATCTGAACATTAGGAAGAACTTCCTGACTGTGAGAGCCGTTCAGCAGTGGAACTCTCTGCCCCGGAGTGTGGTGGAGGCTCCTTCTTTGGAAGCTTTTAAGCAAAGGCTGGATGGCCATTTGTCAGGGGTGATTTGAATGCAATATTCCTGCTTCTTGGCAGAATGGGGTTGGACTGGATGGCCCATGAGGTCTCTTCCAACTCTTTGATTCTATGATTCTATGATGTTTGAAAGCATTGAGCATTTCTTTCTCCTGGGACTTGGGTTGCACCGCTCTTGACCATCAAGACCATCCTTCCAAATGCCCAGTTGAAGTTTCCGTTCCTGTCATTCAGGTTTGCACATATATCCCAGAACCCTTCAGCAGCCATGCACGTCCCTCCCTCATTGTGCACTGAAACAAACCTAGGCCTGGTTAAACAAGGTGGGCACAGAGCATAAGCCTTGTTTTGAAGGGAAGCACACCCTGCCGCTAACACATCTGTTTAGCTGAGATGAGAGAATAGGCTGCAAGAAGTCCCATCTTGTCTTCCTGGCTTGGGCAAGCTGAAGATCAATCCCGACAAGACAGAGGTCCTTCTGGTCGATCGTAAACCTGACTGGGGTATAGGGTGGCAACCTGTGCTGGACGGGGTTACACTCCCCCTGAAGTCACAGGTCCGCAGTTTGGGAGTCCTCTTGGATTCAACGCTTACGCTTGAGGCTCAGGCGTCGGCGGTGTCTGGGAGGGCTTTTGCACAACTGAGACTCGTGCGCCAACTGCGACCGTACCTCGCGAAGGCTGATCTGGCCGGGGTGGTCCATGCCTTGGTCACCTCCAGATTGGACTACTGTAATGCGCTCTACGTGGGGCTGCCCTTGAAAACGGCTCGGAAATTCCAACTGGTCCAACGGGCAGCAGCCAGGATGTTAACTGGGGCTCCTTACAGAGAGAGGTCAACCCTCCTGTTCAAGGAGCTCCACTGGCTGCCGTTTATTTCCGAGCCCAATTTAAGGTGCAGGTGCTTACCTACAAAGCCCTGAATGGTTTGGGACCAGCCTACCTGCGTGACCGCATTTCCATCTACGAACCCACACGTTCACTTCGGTCATCTGGAGAGGCCCTGCTCGTGATCCCACCTGCGTCGCAAGCGCGCTTGGTGGGGACGCGGGACAGGGCCTTTTCCGTGGTGGCCCCCCGACTCTGGAACACCCTCCCCAAAGATCTTAGACAGGCCCCTACATTGGCTGTCTTCAGAAAGAACTTGAAGACCTGGCTTTTCCGATGCGCCTTCCCAGATTAGGAAATCTCCACTACCAAGTCCCATAAGCACTTTATCAGAACCAATGATTGCTGCACATCGCACATCGCACTTGCCCTGGAAGCCCTATATACATCACCTCTTGTCTCATCAGCACTTTTAATCTTGTACCCATTGCTCTGGCCCGGCCCAGTTTTATTGTGTTTAGTGTATTGTGCCTGTTGTTTATTTTGCTTTATTCTGTTTTTAATTGTTTGATTTGCTTAGATTGTATTGTTGTGTTGTGTGTTGAGGCCTCGGCCTGTGTAAGCCGCATCGAATCCTTCGGGAGATGCTAGCGGGGTACAAATAAAGTTTAATAATAATAATAATAATAATAATAATCTCCCTTCCTTCTCTCTTTCCCAGCCTCGCGTCTTCTTCACCCTGGTTGTGTTGTCGGCCGGCTCCCTCCTGTACATCCTGCTCTGCCCGCGCTTCTGTGTGCCGTTGTGTTGGCTCAGCTGCCGGCACCTGGAAGAAGAGCAGGAGAGCCGCTTGCTGCCGGAGGCGCCTGCGGACGCCCAGTTCAAGGGTTACATCAGCGTTCCGGAGGGGAAGGTGAGTCACCTGCAGCGGCAGGAATGTCGGCCGGCCACCTGAGGAGGCCTTAGGCAGGTCCACGGGCACGGCAGCACAATGGGGCCCAATCCTGGGGTGGTCTTCATGGCTTAGTTGAAGAGAGCCACTTCACCTAGCAACACTGTAGTGTGTCCATGGAGACCTTTGAGTGGGCTGGAGAATAATAATAATAATAAAATAATAATAATAATAATAATAATAATAATAATAATAATAAGGTTTCGGTGGTGACCAGGGGAGCATTCGCACAGTTAAAACTTGTGCGCCAACTGCGCCCGTACCTTGGGAAGTCTGACTTGGCCACGGTAGTCCACGCTCTGGTTACATCCCGTTTAGACTACTGCAACGCTCTCTATGTGGGGTTGCCTTTGAAGACGGCTCGGAAACTCCAACTAGTCCAACGCTCTGCAGCCTGAGCGGAGCGCAGGGAGCACACAGCTCCTTTGCTGCACCAGCTCCACTGGCTGCCGATTTGCTACCGGGCTCAATTCAAAGTGCTGGCGTTGGCCTATAAAGCCCTAAACGGTTCTGGCCCAAGCTACCTATCCGAACGTATCTCAGCCTATGAGCCCACCAGGACTCTGAGATCTTCTGGGGAGGCCCTGCTCTCTATCCCGCCTGCTTCACAGGTGCGGCTGGCGGGGACGAGGGACAGGGCCTTCTTTGTGGTGGCCCCTCGGCTGTGGAACGCCCTTCCCACGGAGGTTAGATCAGCCCCTTCGCTAATGGTGTTTCGAAGAAAATTAAAAACTTGGCTGTTTGAACGGGCATTCGGATAAACAGTGCAAAGAATATGATGAACACAGGAACGGAATTATGGACGACGAATTTGGATCACGATTCTAGTTACGAGATGTTATTGTGCTGTTACTGATGTGTCATTATTTTGTATACTATGCTTTTAATGGTTTTTAAATTGTATATCGTTTGATTGACTTTTTACCCTTGCTGTAAACCGCGTTGAGTCGCCTGTCGGGCTGAGAAACTGCGGTATACAAGTAAAGTAAATAAATAAATAAATAAATAAATAATAATCTTTATTTATACCCTGCCTCCATCTCCCCGACGGGGACTCAGGGTGGCTTACACAAGGCTAGGCCCAAAAACATATACATAAAGAAAAATAAAACCAAAACACCATCAACAACACAGTGAAATACATACCAAAAAAAACCCCAATATAAAATCATTTACTTATTTATTTATTTATTTACAGTATTTCTATCCCGCTTTTCTCACCCCTGGGGGGACTCAAAGCGGTTTACACATAACTGACAAAACTTCAATGCCATACATTGGACACTGACGCGATGCCAAACCATAACAACCACAATAATAAAACCACAATTAAACATAAATCATAATTAGACAGTACATAAGCAATCATTAAAACAATAAATAATAAAAACAGTCTCGCCAGTCGTATTGTCATTCTAGTCCATGTCCTTTAAACTCTACAAACATCTACTGTCCGAAGGCCTGATCCCAAAGCCATGATTTTAATTTCTTTCTAAAAGCCAGGAGGGAGGGAGCAGATCTTACCTCATTTGGGAGTGTGTTCCATAGGTGAGGGGCCACCGCCGAGAAGGCCCTGTCTCTCGTCCCCGCCAGACGCATTTGTGCAATTGACGGGAGCGAGAGCAGGGCCTCCCCGGATGATCTTAGATTACGAGATGGGACGTAGGGGTGGATGTGTTCGGACAAGTAGGCTGGGCCAGAACTGTATAGAGCCGTATTTACAACCACGATAACACTGAGCGGGCCGCATGAATAACACTGAGCGGAACCGTATTTACAACCACAATAACACTGAGCGGGCCGCATGAACAAGATAAAATATTAAAACTCAGGGTGAGATAGAAGTGGAGGGTAGCAAAAATTGTTTGTGAGGGAGAAGTTCATATGGAACTGGGGTCATCCAAAACAGGCGATCATACAGGAGGGGGGGAGTGTACTTTAGGGACAAAAACGTTGAGGAGAGCAATAATGTGCAGTTTTATGGCTATTCTCCAAAAGCGCAACGGAAAAACCAGGTTTTGAGATCCTTTTTGAAGGTTTCTAAGGTGGGGGCATGCCTAATTTCATCAGGCAATGAGTTCCAGAGTCGGGGGGCTCTCTCCCTTGTACCCACAAGACGGGGCTGTGATAATGGCAGGGGCGAAAGAAGAGCTTTTCCCGAAGATTGAAAGGCTCAGGCTGGTTCATGGAGGGAGATATGGTCACGAAGGTAGGCGGGTCCTAAACAGTTTAGGGCTTTATAGGTGATAACCTGTACCTTGAATTGGGACCGGAAAATAAACAGCAGTCAGCGGAGCTCCTTAAACAGGGAGGTTGACCACTCCCTGTAATTCACCCCAGTTATTAACCTGGCTGCCGAGCGTTGGACAAGTTGCGATTTCCGGGCCGTCTTCAAGGACAGCCCCACGTAGAGTGCATTACAGTAGTCCAGTCTAGAGGAAACTAAGGCATGGATCATCATGGTCAAGTCAGTCTTCACAAGGTATGGTCGTGAAGGGGAGAAGTAGGCAGATAGCCGTTCCCAATGACAGCCAGGCTCCGCCAGGTATATACACTGGAGAATGAATTAAAACCCAAAGCATAAAAATATTGAAATACGAGGGTGGGTCAATTTTTTTCCCCTCCTGCGTCATAAAAACATTATGAATGAACCTATGAGAGCAGAAGTTGCTCCAGATCCAAGCCTGAAGTGTCCTCTATGCAAAACCAGAGGACATTATGCAAAACATAGTCACTATCAGTTTGGACACATCTGCGCCATCGTTTAACCCAGGCATCAAAACCATTTTGGAAAAATTCAAAGTTTTGGAAAAATTCAAAGTTTTGCTTCGTGACCCAGAATTTGAAAGCTGTCTGAATGTGATTCAAGTCATTGCATCTTTGACCTGTTTGGACCTCTGATAGACAACTGGCGTGGCTTCAGATTCAATGACTTGAATGATGTTCAAACAGCTTTACAATCATGGGTCACGAAGCAAAACCCTGAATTTTTCCAAAATGGTTTTGATGCCTGGGTTAAACGATGGTGCAAATGTGTACACATTGATGGCGACCATGTCGAATGGTAGTTTTGTGTCGAGGACCATTCAGGCTACGATCTGGAGTTCTAGGTTCCTTCATAATGTTTTTATGACACAGGAGGCAAAACTTTTTGACCCACTTTCGTAGAATTGAATTTATTTATTATTATTTTATTTGGTAGTTTTGTATCCCGGTCTTCTCACCTCCATTCGAGGGACTCGGGCCGGTTTCCAACATCAATATTACAGACCGTCATTAAAACATCATATTTCTAAATCACACTCAAACATTAAAACATTGAAACCATTAAAATGGCAAAAATACAATCATATGATTACAGTGGTCAGTCGTCATCAAAGTCATTATTCGTCGTCATCCATCCATGTCACAGGATCATGGCTCGTTCGTTGAATGCCAATCCCCAAAGCCAGGTTTTCACCTGTTTCCTGAACGTTAAGATCGAAGGGGCAGTTCTGATCTCCAGTGGAAGGGAGTTCCAGAGTCGAGGGGCCACCACCGAGAAGGCCCTGTCTCTCGTCCCCACCAGCCGCCTGTGAGGCCGGTGGGATCGAGAGCAGGGCCCCTCCAGACGATCTTAGTAATCTTGATGGCTCATAGGGGAGGATACGTTCGGACAGGTAAATTGGGCCGGAGTCGTTTATTTATTTATTTATTTATTTATTTATTTTATTTACTTCGCTTCAGCCCGAGGGCGACTCACAGCGGTTCACAAGACACAGGACACAGCAAAATTCAACACCAATATAAAACAGTTAATAACCTAATCTAATACACAATTAATACACAATTACTATAATAACCATTCACTGGCGTCTCATCACTAAAAAACACGATCCAAATTCGTCATCCATTGTTCCGTTCCTATGTCATTACCAGTCATTGCACAATTATTCGAAAGCCTGCACACATAACCAGGTTTTTACTTTTTTGGAAGACTATTAGAGATGGAGCTGATCTAATGTCTGTGGGAAGGGCGTTCCACAGCCGGGGAGCCACCACCGGGAAGGCCCTGTCTCTCGTCCCCGCCAGCCGTGCTTGTGAAGCTGGCGGGACCGAGTGCAGGGCCTCCCCGGAAGATCTCAAAGTCCTGGTGGGTACATAGGCCGAGATGCGGTCGGATAGGTAGCTTGGGCCGGAACCGTTTAGGGCTTTAAAGGTCAACACCAGCACTTTGAATTGAGCCCGGTAGCAAATCGGTAGCCAGTGGAGTTGGCGCAACAGGGGGGTTGTGTGCTCCCTGTGTCCCGCTCCTGTTAGGATCATGGCTGCCGAGCGTTGGACTAGTTGAAGCCTCCGAGCTGTCTTCAAAGGCAACCCCACGTAGAGAGCGTTGCAGTAGTTTAGGTGGGATGTAACCAGAGCGTGGACTACCGTGGCCAAGTCAGACTTCCCAAGGTACAGGCGTTTAGGGCTTTATAGGTTAAGACCAGCACTTACTCAAAATGAACACAGGACTTACTCAAAATGCAGAAATACAATTAGTAAAATCACTTCAAAGAGTTGCATAAAATGCAGCAATGTCTGTCTCGGTCTTGAAAACGGGCCTGCAAGTTGCTCCCATTTCTCGTTCTCTCCGTCCAGCCCTTGGCCCGAGCGCCATGCCGCCACTGCGCAGTGGTGTCCAGTTCAGGGCAGATGCTGGGCTCCCGTTCGGGGAAGGAGATTGACGCAAAGGAGTGCGTCCTGCGCATGAACCAAGCCCCGACGCAGGGCTTCGAGGAGGACGTGGGTGGCCGCAGCACCGTCCGGGTGGTCTCCCACACCAGCATCCCCCTCCTCCTGAGGAACCACTCCTACTTCTTCACGCGGTCGTGGGACACCCTCTACGTCGTCTGGGGGCCCCCCAGGCTGATGAACCGGGAGAAGACCGGCCTGGTCTACAGGGCCCTCCTGAAGGTGAAGGAGATGTACCCCAGCCTCCGCCTCTACACGCTGACCGAGGAGATGATGGCGCACTGCGACGCACTCTTCCAGCTGGAAACGGGGAAGGACAGGTGAGGGAACAGCTAGAGCAGGTGTGGGCAAACTTCAACCAAGTGTTTTGGACTTCAAGTCCCACCATTCCTGGCCTCAAGCCCTTTCCTTTTCCCACTCTGCTGCTTAAGCTGAAGTATTTGATCTGTTCAATTTTGTGGCCCCTGATCGGCCAAGACAAGGGCTTCCACAGGGGAACCATAGAGAGACCTGATGGGCCATCCAGTCCAACCCCATTTTGCCAAGAAGCAGGAATATTGCATTCAAATCACCCCTGACAGATGGCCATCCAGCCTCTGTTTCAAAGCTTCCAAAGAAGGAGCCTCCACCACACTCCGGGGCAGAGAGTTCCACTGCTGAACGGCTCTCACAGTCAGGAAGTTCTTCCTCATGTTCAGATGGAATCTCCTTTCTTGTAGTTCCGCATCCTAGTCTCCAGGGAACCAGAAAACAAGCTTGCTCTCTCCTCCCTGTGGCTTTCTCTCACATATTTATCCATGGCTATCATGTCTCCTCTCAGCCTTCTCTTCTTCATGCTAAACAGCTCTTTAAGCCGCTCCTCATAGGGCTTGTTCTCCAGACCCTTGATCATTTTAATTACCCACTTCTGGACACATTCCATTATTATTATTATTATTATTATTATTATTATTATTATTATGTCCAGTATTCTCCAGGGAAGCAGAAAACAAGCTTGCTCCCTCCTCCCTATGACTTCCTCTCACATATTTATCCATGGCTATCATATCTCCTCTCAGCCTTCTCTTCTTCAGGCTAAACATGCCCAGCTTCTTAAGCCGTTCCTCATAGGGCTTGTTCTCCAGATCCTTGATCATTTTAATTACCCCCTTCTGGACACATTCCATCATCATCATCATCATCATCATCATCATCATCATCATCATTATTATTATTGTGTCCAGTATTATTATTATTATTATTATTATTATTATTATTATTATTGTGTCTATTATTATTATTATTATGTCCAGTATGTCTCCAGGGAAGCAGAAAACAAGCTTGCTCCCTCCTCCCTATGACTTCCTCTCCTATATTTATCCATGGCTATTATGTCTCCTCTCAGCCTTCTCTTCTTCATGCTAAACAGCTCTTTAAGCCGCTCCTCATAGGGCTTGTTCTCCAGACCCTTGATCCTTTGAGTCACCCTCCTCGGGTGAAGGCGGTCTTTTCCCGCTGGGCAAAGAAGAGGAACATTGTCTTCACTTTCCAGCTTGTCAATATCTCTCAGAGAGTTAAACATTGCATGGAACTGCGAGAATTATATAATGTAGATCCATTCATAGAAAGGAGAACAAGTGAAGAGAGTAGGTGCCTCCCTCACCTTCCTGCGATTTGAACCAACTCTCCTCTGAATTGGACTTTGTGCTTTTATTTTCAACTTTTGTGCAACAGCATAGCTGCATTTTAATTCAAGCTGCCTTAGTCCCCAGCCGAGAGAAAGGTGGACATTAAATAAATAACCTACATAAGAACATCAGGGCACTTTCTGGAATTCTTGGATTTGTAGTTTGATGCAGGGCTGAGACTGTTCTGCCAGGGAAAATACCCTTATTACGGCATGCATGCATCTGCCAGAGATTGAACCCCATCCAGAGGCATGTGCTCCCACTGAGTGCAGCCCTTCCCTTTTATGGCCCATGAATATGTGGCTGAAGAAGGTTGAACCAAGTCCCATCACTGCAGTGAGAATGCGGCTTTCCTCCCGCACGCACAGCTGACGTTTGTCTTGTCTCTCCAATTGGCAGGATGAAGTCTGGCTCGTTCCTCAGCACTGGCTGGTTCACCATGGTTTTGGCCATGGAGTTGTGCGAACAGATCTTCGTCTTTGGCATGGTCAGCGAGAGCTACTGCAGGTACAGCCGGGACAAGGAGGAACTGTGTTTGGCCTGCTCTAGGTGTTGCATTGATAAGTAGCACTTGCTGAAATGCACTCTTCCACATAGATAGAAGATCCCGGGTCGGAGTGAGCTTCCGAATAATTTGTGTAGCTTGTTGTCGACCTTTGCAGCCCGAAAGACAGTTGCATCTGTCAAGTAGGAAATTTAGGTACCACTTATGTGGGGAGGCTAACTTAATTTATTTTATTATTTATTTACGATATTTATATGCCGCCCTTCTCACCCCGAAGGGGACTCAGAGCGGCTTACAAGATATATATGACATACAGTATATTATATTATGAGCATAGTACAATATCAGCATTAAACGTTGCTATATTGCACCATACCACTATATCGTAATATTATTAGTAATTTTACATGTAATATAAATATATAATTATAATATTTATTTATTTACTTTATTTATATACCACATTTCTCAGCCCTCAGGCGACTCAAAGCGGTGAACAACATCAGTACAAAATATCACAAAACAAGTATAGGGCAATTAAAAACAATTATCACATAAATCATTAACATCAGTATAACAATCATTAGCGCCTCAACAGTAAAATCAGAATCCAGTCTCGTCATCCATTATTCCGTATTCCTATGTTCAATTACACTGTTTAATCAAATGCTTGTTCGAACAGCCAGGTCTTCACTTTCCTCCGAAATGCCAGCAGGGAGGGGGCCGATCTGATATCTGCAGGCAGGGCGTTCCAACACCGAGGGGCCACCACTGAGAAGGCCCTGTCTCTCGTTCCCCGCCATTTTAAGAGGGAGGGAGCAGATCTTATCTCCCTAGGGAGGGTGTTCCACAGCTGAGGGGCCACCACTGAGAAGGCCCTGTCTCTCGTCCCCGCCAAGTGCGCCTGTGATGCAGGCAGGACCGAGAGCAGGGCCTCCCCAGATGATCTTAGTGTCCACAGGTGTTCCACAGCTGAGGGGCCACCACTGAGAAAGCCCTGTCTCTCGTCCCCGCCAAGCACGCCTGTGATGCAGGCGGGACCGAGAGCAGAAAAACCTCTGAGGACGCCTAGAATCATAGAATCAAAGAGTTGGAAGAGACCTCATGGGCCATCCAGGCCAACCCCCTGCCAAGAAACAGGAATATTGCATTCAAATCACCCCTGACAGATGGCCATCCAGCCTCATAGAATCAAGATGCGTTCGGAGAGGTAAGTAGGGCCGGAACCGTTTAGGGCTTTATAGGCTAACGCCAGCACTTTGAATTGTGCCTGGTAGCAAATTGGCAGCCAGTGGAGCTGGCGCAACAGAGGAGTGGTATGCTCCCTGAGTGCCACTCCTGTTAGCAACCTGGCTGCCGAACGCTGGACCATTTGAAGCTTCTGAGCAGTCTTCAAAGGCAACCCCACGTAGGGAGCGTTGCAGTAGTCCATACAGGATGTAACCAGAGCGTGGACTACTGTGGCCAAGTCAGACTTCCCAAGGTACGAGTGCAATATTTATATCTATATCTATATCTATATATATAATAAAAGTCAAAGTTTGTGTGCGAGGGAGGACAGAGGAAGGAGGACGTAGGTAGGAGTTTGTGGCAGCTTTCTGATTGGCTGCCACTGCGGTGCTATTTGCATATGGCCTCTGATTGGCCAGCCTGAAAGTTCCAACATCCTCAAGTGGCTGAGAGGGCAAAGGAAATTTGCATATTGTCTCTGATTGGCCAACCTCAAGAGGGCCCCCTGGTGGCAAAGAGGGTTAATGACAGAAGCAGGGACATGAGAGAAGGAAATTTGCATATGGTTTCTGATTGGCCTTCTGCTAAGTCCTTGCAGGCCTTCTAGGTTGCCTTCTCCCAGCTAGGCCCCAAAAGAGGCAGCCATCTTCCCTCTTCTACAATGTAGACCTCTCATGACCCACTTTACGCCCTGGTGTGATTTGGCCGGGGATAGACCATGGATTATGGGACTTGCAGTACCTTCACTCAATTCCTGAGACCTCTGCAACCCTCATCCAATTACCAATAAAGACAGAACTTGGCACACTGAGTCTCCATGACACACTCAACATCCTGGTGCAGTTTGGAGGAGGAGCCAACGATGGAATTGCAGAACCATCAAACACATTTGAGACCACGTTACCGACATTTATCACGACGGATAGGACAATTGGCACATAGACCTTCATGACATTACGCCTATGTTGGGTTTGGCGGGGATGACATTGATCTATTTATCATTACATTCTCATTCTTGATTCTCTCACACCCTCTCAATACTCTCAAATCCCAATTCACACTATTCCATACTACTTCCATCCTGTTGCGTCCATAAGTCTGACATA
>NW_026844589.1:33828884-33863884 GCF_025583915.1 Anolis sagrei ordinatus
TCAGGAGGGAGGGAGGAGTTCTAATCTCCTGTGGGAGGGAGTCCCAAAGCGGGGGAGCCACCATCGAGAAGGCCCTGTCTCTCGTCCCCACCAACCGTGATTGTGACAGTGGCGGGATCGAGAGCAGGGCCCTCCCGGAAGATCTTAAAGACCTTGATGGTTCATAGGGGAGAATCCGTTCGGACAGGTAAACAGAAATACTGTCAATAAATAAATAAATCCCTCTCCGGTTTCCGGTGGGCGGCCCTTTGAAACGTGGGATAGAAATCAGTGAAATGATGATGAAGCCCACCCCTTTAAAAAAAGGAAATGTCTTCTTTGATTGGCAGGAACCAGAGCCAACCTCCCGTGCCTTACCACTATTTCGAGAAGGGCCGGCTGGACGAATGCAGGATGTACCTGGCGCACGAACGGGCCCCGCGAGGCGGGCACCGCTTCATCACGGAGAAGGCGGTCTTTTCCCGCTGGGCAAAGAAGAGGAACATTGTCTTCACGCATCCCTCGTGGCCAGAAGGATAGCGGGATCCACCCCTGTGGAACATTCCGCCACTTGACGACTGCCTTGCTTGAAGACACCTCTGGCTATGTCCCGGTCCAAGAAGGTTTGGCGCAGGAATAATTCGAGGAGAGAACTCTTTGGCGACTTCGCCTTGAGAACGGCTCTTTCTTGGACTATGTGAGGTCTGTGCAGACCCCACAAATCAGGAACGTGGATGTTTTATTTATTTCTTCCCAGGATGGGGGCTGATCTCATCAAGTCGGCTGATTCCTAAGGCCTGCGATTTTTCTCAAGTGGGCAAAGTATGATCTTCCCGAAAAAGGTTTCTGGTTCAAGGAGGCCAGTCTCCTCAACCCACTTTTGGCCTTGAAATGACTTCAATGTTGTTAGAATACAACCAATGTGCAGATGTTTGGTTGTCGAGCAAAAGAAATGCCTGGCTCCTTTGTGGGGAAGTGCGCGGTTTGAGAATTGCCGCAGTGCATTAATCCTGGGACAAAGTGGGTGAGCAGGCCCTAGCTGTGAGGTTTTATACCAACATGGATGTCTTTGTTCTTCATATTGTCTTCTTTCTTTGGTCTCGTATTTGACGTCCAAATATAACTCTGTGTGTGTGTGTGTGTGTGTGTGTGTGTGTGTGTGTGTGGTTTCAAACAAATGTCCCACATTTGAGTATGAAGCGGCCTATTGACGTGCTGTGCAAGGAACACTTCCTGTGCCCTCTCCTTCCGGTGCGCTCAGTTGCCACATATGAAGAACAGATGTGGAAGGAGAGGTAAATGTCGTTTTAATTGTCTTAACTTTCCCCCATTAATTTGGAAGGGGAATTTGTGTTTCTAAAACTCCCCGAGAAGGCAAAATAGCGGCTCGAGCTATTTTGCTCGGGATACAACATCATTAACACAAGAGATAAGTAGTTATTATTATTTGAAACACAACAAGATGAGTCCACAGCAGACACTTGGATTATTATTATTATTATTATTATTATTATTATTATTATTATTATTATTTTACTGACACAAAAGCAGAGTATGTCACAGCAAACGAGACCTCTGTGCTGGATTTCGTGTCACAAAATCACAAGTCGAACTCTTCCCAAGCATCTAGAACTGTGTGATATATTTCCGAATGATGCGCGCAGATCCAAGTCAGGTGGCCTTTCGCAGTTGACGGATCAGGATTTTGTCAATGTTGATTGTTTCCAAATGCCGGCTGAGATTTTTTGGCACGGCACCCAGTGCGCCCATGACCACTGGGACCACCTGGATTGGTTTATGCCAGAGTCTTTGCAGTTCGATTTTGAGGTCTTGATAGCAGCTGAGTTTTTCCTGTTGTTTTTCCTCAATACGACTGTCTCCTAGAATGGCGACATCCATAATCCAGACTGTTTTCTTTTCCACAATCATGATGTCTGGCGTGTTGTGTTCCAAACCACTGGGACCACCTGGACTGGTTTATGCAATCGGAGCCTTTGCAGTTCGATTTTGAGGTCTTGATAGCGGCTGAGTTTTTCCTGTTGTTTTTCCTCAATGCGACTGTCACCTGGTATGGCGACATCCATAATCGAGACTGTTTTCTTTTCCACAATCATGATGTCTGGCGTGTTGTGTTCCAAACCACTGGGACCACCTGTACGCGTTTATACCAGAGCCTTTGCAGTTCGATTGTTGTTGTTGTTGTTGTTGTTGTTGTTGTTGTTGTTATTGTTATTATTATTATTATTATTGGTGTTATTATTATTATTATTACCCTGCTTTATCTTCCCAAAGTGGACAAATGCTAAGCATCTGGAAAGCCAACGTCTTGATTTATAGTGCCTTTTCGTTATGCGAGGAATTTACAAAACCAAGGGAAATCCACATGGAGGAGAGAAATCTTATTTGGGGGCGCAATACCTTCTTTGTGCCCAGCTCACTCCCAACAAACGATATTCTGGAATTTAAGAAAGCAGAGCTTCTCCCTCAAAAGGCCTGTCCAGTCCTTCCTTCAAGGAGTGTGGGAATCACCCCCGGTTCACACCCTTGTGGAGTCAGCCACGCTGGACAGGTGTAACAGGCACAAACCCACACATTCCGCCCCATTAGCTACACCCCAAGGACAGTGTTTTGTTTCCAAGCCTTTCTGGGGGGCTAAAGTAGTGAGCGATTCAGAAAACACGGAACCATGTGGACGTGTTGTTGCAAAACATAGATTCGGTTTGCCGGTCATAGAATCATAGAATCCTAGAGTGGGAAGAGACCTCATGGGCCATCCAGTCCAATCCCATTCTGCCAAGAAGCAGGAATATTGCATCCAAAGCACCCCCGACAGATGGCCATCCAGCCTCTGTATAAAAGCTTCCAAAGAAGGAGCCTCCGTACTCAGAGGCAGAGAGTTCCACTGCTGAATGGCTCTCACAGTCAGGAAGTTCTTCCTCATGTTCAGATGGAATCTCCTCTCTTGTAGTTTGAAGCCATTGCTCCATTGCGTCCTAGTCTCCAGGAAAGCATAAAACAAGCTTTCTCCCTCCTCTCTGTGGCTTTCTCTCACATATTTATACATGGCTATCATATCTCCTCTCAGCCTTCTCTTCTTCAGGCTAAACATGCCCAGCTCCTTAAGCCGCTCCTCATAGGGCTTGTTCTCCAGACCCTTGATCATTTTAGTCGCCCTCCTCTGGACACATTCCCGCTTAGAGTCAACATCTCTCTTGAACTGTGAGGCCCAGAATTGGACACAATATTCCAGGTGTGGTCTAACCAAAGCGGAATAGAGCATGGGGAGCATGACTTCCCTGCATCTAGACACTAGGCTCCTATTGATGCAGGCCAAAATCCCATTGCCCAATGTTTCAGCAGAACTCTTGGGCATGTAAGCGACTACAGCAGTTATGTGCAAACTTGGACCCTCCCAAGTGTTTTGGACTTCAACTCCCACAATTTCCAACAGCCAGTAAGTAGGGACCAAGTTTGCCCATGCCTGGACTACAGGAAGGGAATATAGACACACAGCAACCGGGATGCACAGCAGCTCTGCTTTGCAACATCCACCAGGAGTCACTTTTGAAGAATTTGTTATTGCTGGGTTGCTGTGAGTTTTTCGGGCTGTTTGTCCCCAGAAGCATTCTCTACTGACGTTTTCCCACTACAAGAATCTACTGCCTACCCCCTTTCTGCCAATGATAGAAATTAATCAAGAATTGCACTTGGCTTGGCCCTGGGTCTCTTGTGTGCCAAGAACGGAGGATTGATTTCGGCACCGTGACAGATTTCAGAGCTTCTCGGGCAGAAATGCACAAAGCTTTCATCCATATGGAAAGAATGCGAAGCCAAGGGCTCAGCATCTGCTGACTCAAAGTTTTCTTTCCAGGATTCTGCGGCAGAGGATGATGGGACAGGAGGGGAACAATCCCACCTTTGTTTGTGGGGCCTGTGGGGGGCACTGGGGAGGACAAGGGACTCTTGTAAGTGTTTTCAAGTGTGGCGTTGGTTGGGAACGCACATTGTGGTCCTCCATTGACCCATCACGTGGGGCTTCCATTATATTCTAAACCATCCAAGACTCCTGCACAAGACCCATCTCTTTTTAGACGAAATGGCACAGAGTTTTCAAAATTACGTATATTTTCTACGATTATTATTATTTGGTTTACTTCTATCCCGCCCTTCTCACCCCGAGGGGGACTCAGGGCGGCTTACACGTCCAAGGCACAATTTGATGGCCGTAACATACAACAGCAATAAAACAGAATAACGCGAATTAGCAAACAACAACAATACATTACATCTATACCCGCTAAAACCAATAAAATTTCATACAAACCAATACAAACCAATTACTCCTTATTGCCGGTCAATGTTCGCTATCTCATAGTTCAGAGTTTCCTTCCACATTTATCAGTCCTGCCGGTCCTATTTGTCTGGTTGTCCTTCCTAGTTAGCAGATTGCCCGAAGGCCTGGTCCCACAACCACGTCTTTACCTTCCTCCTGAAGGACAGGAGTGATGTCGATGCCCTGATATCCACTGGGAGTGAGTTCCACAGGTGAGGGGCCACCACTGAGAAGGCCCTGCTCCTCGTCCCCACCAGCCTCACTTGGGATAGAGGTGGGGTCGAGAGCAGAGCCCCCTCAGATGATCTTAAATTCCGTGGTGGGACGTAGAGGGAGATACGTTCGGACAGATACGCTGGACCAGAACCGTACAGGGTTTTGTAGGTCAAAACCAGCACCTTGAATTGTGCTCGGAACTGAACCGGCAGCCAGTGGAGCTGACACAGCAGGGGGGTGGTGTGCTCCCTGTATGTCGCTCCGGTAAGCAATCTGGCTGCCGCTCGCTGGACCAGTTGAAGTTTCCGAACAGTCTTCAAGGGCAACCCCACGTAGAGCACATTGCAGTAGTCTATTCGGGATGTAACAAGAGCGTGGACCACTGTGGCCAGATCAGACTTCCCAAGGAACGGGCGCAACTGGTGCACAAGTTTTACGATAGCCCCAGGTTAGAAAGGAACAATGTTGTTGTCATCACAATTGTTCCATACTTGATGCTTTTATCAGGGAGATAATCTACGCATCTAAAGGAGAGTGTCATTTTTTGTCAGGGTTGGACGTTGCAGAAACCAAGCACGAAAAATAATCACAAGCAGAGCCTGGCTGGATCTCAACAAAGGTTTGTCTGCTCCGTTGTTATGTTTGTCCCAAAGAGGAAACCCACAACGTCTATCTGTGCCGCATCTCTACAATTGCAACTCCCTGATAGACCAGAGTAAGGAAGGTGTTTTGGGGGGTTACAGCTCCCAGAATCCCCCAACCGCCATTGGCAAAATGGTGGCTGTTAGGAATGAGCTTTATTTTAATTGTTTTAATTGTCGTTATTGCTTGTATTGATGTATTGTGGGCTCGGCCTCATGTAAGCCGCACCGAGTCCCTTGGGGAGATGGTAGCGGGGTACAAATACAAATTATTATTATTATTATTATTATTATTATTATTATTATTAATGGTGGGAGTTGAAGTCCAAAACACCTGGAGGGCCCATGTTTGCTGATGCCCGATTTAAATGTTTATAAAGGGATGTGGCCCCTCCACACACCCAGATTTCTTCTTGAAGTTATTGTGATAATGTGAGAAGAGTCAACATAATTCGGAATTGAAAACAAAACCCAAAGCTGGGCAATAGTTACCTTTATGAGGACAAACCAGATTGGCTGTGTAGCTGCAAGGCTACTCGATACTAATCAAGCTTGCCAATTGCAACATACACACTTGTTTCAAACCGACAAGAGTTCTTTCTCCCACCTTGGACATTATTCCACAGGGGTGTGTGTGTGTGTTGTGTGTACATACACTCCACTTGCCTCACTACCAACAGACCTCTGAACAAACCTCTGAGGATGCCTCCAGGCAACAACAGCCAGGCTACCTCTATGCAAATACCCTCACTGATTGACTTTGCAAACTTCACGGCTACTCAATGCTATTCAAGCTTGCTCACTGCAACATTCTCCCTTGCTTCAAACCAGCAAGAGTTCTTTCTCCCACCTTGGACATTATTCCACAGGGAGGTGTGTGTGTGTGTGTGTGTGTGTGTGTGTGTGTCTGCGTGTGTATACACACACACACTCCACTTGCCTCACTACCAACAGACCTTTGAACAAACCTCTGAGGATGCCTCCAGGCAACAACAGCCAGGCTACCTCTCTGCAAATACCCTCACTGATTGATTTTGCAAACTTCATGGCTACTCAATGCTATTCAAGCTTGCTCATTGCAACATTCACACTTGCTTCAGACCAACAAGAGTTCTTTCTCCACCTTGGACATTATTCCACAGGTGTGTGTGTGTATATATACACACACATACATACACACACACTCCATTTGCCTCACTACCAACAGACCTCTGAACAAACCTCTGAGGATGCCTCTAGGCAACAACATCCAAGCTACCTCTCTGCAAATACCCTCACTGATTGACTTTGCAAACTTCATGGCTACTCAATGCTATTCAAGCTTGCTCATTCCAACATTCACACTTGCTTCAAACCAACAAGAGTTCTTTCTCCACCTTGGACATTATTCCACAGGTGTGTGTGTGTATATACACACACACATACATACACACACACTCCATTTGCCTCACTACCAACAGACCTCTGAACAAACCTCTGAGGATGCCTCCAGGCCACAACAGCCAGGCTACCTCTATGCAAATACCCTCACTGATTGACTTTGCAAACTTCATGGCTACTCAATGCTATTCAAGCTTGCTCATTGCAACATTCACACTTGCTTCAGACCAACAAGAGTTCTTTCTCCACCTTGGACATTATTCCACAGGTGTGTGTGTGTATATATACACACACATACATACACACACACTCCATTTGCCTCACTACCAACAGACCTCTGAACAAACCTCTGAGGATGCCTCCAGGCCACAATAGCCAGGCTACCTCTATGCAAATACCCTCACTGATTGACTTTGCAAACTTCATGGCTACTCAATGCTATTCAAGCTTGCTCATTGCAACATTCACACTTGCTTCAAACCAACAAGAGTTCTTTCTCCACCTTGGACATTATTCCACAGGTGTGTGTGTGTATATATACACACACATACATACACACACACTCCATTTGCCTCACTACCAACAGACCTCTGAACAAACCTCTGAGGATGCCTCCAGGCCACAATAGCCAGGCTACCTCTATGCAAATACCCTCACTGATTGACTTTGCAAACTTCATGGCTACTCAATGCTATTCAAGCTTGCTCATTGCAACATTCACCCTTGCTTCAAACCGACAAGAGTTCTTTCTCCCACCTTGGACATTATTCCACAGGTGTATTTATAGATAACAATATGTTTTTATTGTTTATATTGATTTTATATGAATTTATATTTTATATACTAATGTTTTAAGTGTTTTTATGTTGGTGAGGGCATCGAATTGTGCTGAATGTAAACCGTCCTGAGTCGCTCACGGGCTGAGAAAGGTGGTATATGAATATGGTAAATAAATACAAATAATAAATAGATCAGTGTTTCTCAACCTGGGGGTCGGGACCCCTGAGGGGGTCGCCAAAGACCATCAGGAAATACAGTATTTTCTGATGGTCATGGGGATTCCATGTGGGAAGTTTGAGCCAATTTTAGCGTTGGTGGAGTTCAGAATGTTCTTTGAGTGTAATGAACTATAAATCCCAGCAACTACAACTCCCAAAAATCAAAGTCTATTTTCCCCAGGCTCCACCAGTGTTCATTTGCACATATTGAGTATTTGTGCCAAGTTTGGTCCAGATCCACCATTGCGTGAGTCCACAGTGCTCTCTGGATACAGGTGAACTACAACTCCCAAACTCAAGGTCAATACCCACCAAACCCTTCCAGCGTTTTCCGTTGGTCATGGGAGTTCTGTGTGGCAAATTAGGTTCAAATCCATCGCTGGTGGAGTTCAGAATGCTCTTTGACTATAGGTGAACTATCCATCCCAGCAACTACAACTCCCAAATGACAAAATCAATCCTCCCCCAACCCCACTAGCGTTTACATGTAGGTGCATTGGGTATTTGTGCCCAGTTTGGTCCAGTGAATGAAAATACATCCTGCATAGCAAATATTTACATTATGATTTATAACAGTAGGAAAATGACTGTGATGAAGTAGCAACAAAAACAATGTTATGGTTGGGGGTCACCACAACATGAGGGACTGTATTCAGGGGTCACGGCATTAGGAAGGTGGAGAAACACTGAAATAGATAGATATACACTCCACTTGCCTCACTGCCAACAGGCCTCTAACCTCTGAGGATTCCTGCCACAGATGCAGGTGAAACATCAGGAGAGAATGCTACCGGAACATATCTATTTATTTATTTATTTATTTATTTATTTATATCTCGCCTTTCTCAACCCCAAAGGGGACTCAAAGCGGCTTACAGATAGGCAACAATTCAATGCCTTAAAACCAATGTACAATTAAAATAAATATTTAAGTTAGAATTAGCCCTAAACGGTTCTGGCCCAACTTATCTATCCGAACGTATCTCAGCCTATCAGCCCACCAGGACCCTAAGATCTTCTGGAGAGTCCCTGCTCTCTATCCCTCCAGCTTCAGAAGTGCGGCTGGCGGGAACGAGAGACAGGGCCTTCTCTGTGGTGGCCCCTCGGCTTTGGAACGCCCTCCCTATAGAGATACGATCAGCCTCTTCGCTGACGGTGTTTCGGAAGAGATTGAAAACATGGCTGTTTAAACAAGCATTCGGCTAATCCGTTGCAATCGAATTCTTGGTGACTAAGGACAGGTAATCATGGACAACGAATTTTGGATTGTGATTTTAGTTCGAGATGCATGGATTATTATTGGTGGCCCAATAATTTGTATTGTATGTGTGTATGTTTTAAATTGGAGATTGTTTTTTAATTGTTGTAAACCGCAATGAGTCGCCGACTTAGGCTGAGATATTAGCGGTATACAAGCTTCATTGACTATTCTAAAGCCTTTGACTGTGTGGATCATCATAAATTGTGGCAAGCTCTTAGTGGGATGGGCATCCCAAGCCCCCTTCCCTCTCTCCTGAGGAATCTGTCCAAGGACCAAGGAGCAACAGTCAGAACTGACCACGGAACAGGAGACGGGTTCAGGATTGGGAAAGCCGTCCGGCAAGGCTGCATCCTCTCACCCAACCTTTTTAACTTGTATGCAGAACACATCATGCGAGGATGTGCGGGGCTGGATGAATGCAAAGCTGGGGTTAAGATTGCTGGAAGAAACATTAACAACCTCAGATATGCAGATGACACCACTCTGATGGCCGAAAGCGAGGAGGAGCTGAGGAGCCTTCTCATCAAGGCGAAAGAAGAAAGCGCAAAAGCCGGGTTGCAGCTAAACGTCAAAAAAACCAAGATTATGGCAACAAGAATGATTGACAACTGGAAAATAGAGGGAGAAAATGTGGAGGCCGTGACAGACTTTGTATTTCTAGGTGCAAAGATTACTGCAGATGCAGACTGTGGCCAGGAAATCAGGAGATGCTTCCTTCTTGGGAGGAGAGCAAGGCCCAATCTCGATAAAATCGTAAAGAGTAGAGACATCAGACTGGCAACCAAGATCCATTGCCTAGTCCAAGCCATGGTATTCCCTGTAGTCACATCTACGGATGTGAGAGCTGGACCTTCGGGAAGGCTGAGCCAAGGAAGAGAGGCGCTTTTGAGCTGTGGTGTTGGAGGAAAGTGCTGAGAGTGCCTTGGACTGCGAGAAGATCCAACCAGTCCATCCTCCAGGAAATAAAGCCCGGCTGCTCACTGGAGGGAAGGAGACTAGAGACCAAGTGGAAGTCCTTTGAATGCCACATCATGAGGAGACAGGAAAGCCTAGAGAAGGGAATGATGCTGGGGAAAGTGGAAGGCAAAAGGAAGAGGGGCCGACCAAGGGCAAGGTGGATGGATGGCATCCTTGAAGTGACTGGACTGACCTTGAGGGAGCTGGGGGTGGTAACGGCCGACAGGGAGCTCTGGCGTGGGCTGGTCCATGAGGTCACGAAAAGTCGGAGACGACTGAACGAATGAACAACAACAACACAAGCGTATAAATAATAAATAAATAAATAAATAAATAAATTAAGATCAGAATTGAACTACATGGCCATACAGCCCGGAAAATTCACATCAACACAGTGATTCCGGCCATGAAAGCCTTCGATAACACATTGAAAGGTAGTTTGTCCAGAATTTCCTTTGGTGTGGTTGGTTTTGTGGCTGTCGTTTCCATTATTACACCAAAACCCCTCGGGTTGTAATTTGGACAAAGGGTCCAGTTTCCTTTTCTAGAACCCCTGCCGACTGTTTAAAAAGAACCTTTATCTCCTTTGTAAAACTGTCAGGGCTTCTTCTCACTTCCTCCCATGTTTCTAAATTTGGATTGGTGCTGGGCCATCTCTCCTTACTGAAAACGGTCTCTGCTTAAGCAGCTGAGGGGGTAAAGGGAAGGGCCTGAGGCTGTGAAGAAGTATGGGAGTTGGAGTCCAAAACCACCTGGAGGGAAGGCCCAAGTTTGCTCATGCCTGCCTTATCTATATAAATAAAAATGTCATGTTCGTTTGTGGGATTCACAGAACTCAAAAACCACTGGAATTGACACCAAATTTGGACACAAGACACCTAACAACCTAATGTATGTCCTCCACTAAAAAAAAAAAATTATTTTGTCATTTGGGAATTGTCGTTGCTGGGATTTATAGTTTACCTACAATCAAAGAGCATTCTGAACTCCACCAATGATGGAATTGGGCCAAACTTAGGGCTCTCATGACCAACAGAAAAACACAGGGCTCTCATGACCAACAGAAAAAACTGGAAGGGTTTGGTGGACATTGACCTTGAGTTTGGGAGTTGTAGTTCACCCACATCCAGAGAGCACTGTGGACTCAAACAATGATGGTTCTGGACCAAACTTGGCACAAATATTCCATATGCCCAAATATGAACACAGATGGAGTTTAAGGGAAACAGACCTTGACATTTGGGAGTTGTAGTTGCTGCAATCTACAATCAACATTTGGGAGTTGTAGTTGCTGCAATCTACAATCCTACAATCAAAGAGCATTCTGAACTCCACCAATGATGGAATTGAACCAAACATGGCACACAGGAACTCCCATGACCAACAGAAAACACTAGAAGGGTTTGGTGGGCATTGACCTTGAGTTTGGGAGTTGTAGTTCACCTACATCCAAAGAGCACTGTGGACTCAAACAATGATGGATCTGGACCAAACTTGGCACAAATATTCCATATGCCCAAATATGAACACAGATGGAGTTTGGAGGAAATAGACCTTGACATTTGGGAGTTGTAGTTGCTGCAATCTACAATCAACATTTGGGAGTTGTAGTTGCTGCAATCTACAATCTACAATCAAACCTACAATCAAAGAGCATTCTGAACTCCACCAATGATGGAATTGAACCAAACATGCATACAGGACTTCCATGACCAACAGAACACACTGGAAGGGTTTGGTGGGCATTGACCTTGAGTTTGGGAGTTTTGTGGCTGTCGTTTCCATTATTACACCAAAACCCCTCGGGTTGTAATTTGGACAAAGGGTCCAGTTTCCTTTTCTAGAACCCCTGCCGACTGTTTAAAAAGAACCTTTATCTCCTTTGTAAAACTGTCAGGGCTTCTTCTCACTTCCTCCCATGTTTCTAAATTTGGATTGGTGCTGGGCCATCTCTCCTTACTGAAAACGGTCTCTGCTTAAGCAGCTGAGGGGGTAAAGGGAAGGGCCTGAGGCTGTGAAGAAGTATGGGAGTTGGAGTCCAAAACCACCTGGAGGGAAGGCCCAAGTTTGCTCATGCCTGCCTTATCTATATAAATAAAAATGTCATGTTCGTTTGTGGGATTCACAGAACTCAAAAACCACTGGACGAATTGACACCAAATTTGGACACAAGACATCTAACAACCTAATGTATGTCCTCCACTAAAAAAAAAAAATTATTTTGTCATTTGGGAATTGTCGTTGCTGGGATTTATAGTTTACCTACAATCAAAGAGCATTCTGAACTCCACCAATGATGGAATTGGGCCAAACTTAGGGCTCTCATGACCAACAGAAAAACACAGGGCTCTCATGACCAACAGAAAAAACTGGAAGGGTTTGGTGGACATTGACCTTGAGTTTGGGAGTTGTAGTTCACCCACATCCAGAGAGCACTGTGGACTCAAACAATGATGGATCTGGACCAAACTTGGCACAAATATTCCATATGCCCAAATATGAACACAGATGGAGTTTGGGGGAAACAGACCTTGACATTTGGGAGTTGTAGTTGCTGCAATCTACAATCAACATTTGGGAGTTGTAGTTGCTGCAATCTACAATCTACAATCAAACCTACAATCAAAGAGCATTCTGAACTCCACCAGTGATGGAATTGAACCAAACATGACATACAGGACTTCCATGACCAACAGAACACACTGGAAGGGTTTGGTGGGCATTGACCTTGAGTTTGGGAGTTGTAGTTCACCTACATCCAAAGAGCACTGTGGACTCAAACAATGATGGATCTCAACCAAACTTGGCACGAATATTCCATATGCCCAAATATGAACACAGATGGAGTTTGGAGGAAATAGACCTTGACATTTGGGAGTTGTAGTTGCTGCAATCTACAATCAACATTTGGGAGTTGTAGTTGCTGCAATCTACAATCTACAATCAAACCTACAATCAAAGAGCATTCTGAACTCCACCAATGATGGAATTGAACCAAACATGGCATACAGGACTTCCATGACCAACAGAACACACTGGAAGGGTTTGGTGGGCATTGACCTTGAGTTTGGGAGTTTTGTGGCTGTCGTTTCCATTATTACACCAAAACCCCTCGGGTTGTAATTTGGACAAAGGGTCCAGTTTCCTTTTCTAGAACCCCTGCCGACTGTTTAAAAAGAACCTTTATCTCCTTTGTAAAACTGTCAGGGCTTCTTCTCACTTCCTCCCATGTTTCTAAATTTGGATTGGTGCTGGGCCATCTCTCCTTACTGAAAACGGTCTCTGCTTAAGCAGCTGAGGGGGTAAAGGGAAGGGCCTGAGGCTGTGAAGAAGTATGGGAGTTGGAGTCCAAAACCACCTGGAGGGAAGGCCCAAGTTTGCTCATGCCTGCCTTATCTATATAAATAAAAATGTCATGTTCGTTTGTGGGATTCACAGAACTCAAAAACCACTGGACGAATTGACACCAAATTTGGACACAAGACATCTAACAACCTAATGTATGTCCTCCACTAAAAAAAAAAAATTATTTTGTCATTTGGGAATTGTCGTTGCTGGGATTTATAGTTTACCTACAATCAAAGAGCATTCTGAACTCCACCAATGATGGAATTGGGCCAAACTTAGCACACAGGGCTCTCATGACCAACAGAAAAACTGGAAGGGTTTGGTGGACATTGACCTTGAGTTTGGGAATTATAGTTCACCCACATCCAGAGAGCACTGTGGACTCAAACAATGATGGATCTGGACCAAACTTGGCACAAATATTCCATATGCCCAAATATGAACACAGATGGAGTTTAAGGGAAACAGACCTTGACATTTGGGAGTTGTAGTTGCTGCAATCTACAATCAACATTTGGGAGTTGTAGTTGCTGAATTTATAGTTCACCTACAATCAAAGAGCATTCTGAACTCCACCAGTGATGGAATTGAACCAAACTTGGCACACAGAACTCCCATGACCAACAGAAACACTGGAAGGGTTTGGTGGGCATTGACCTTGAGTTTGGGAGTTGTAGTTCACCTACATCCAAAGAGCACTGTGGACTCAAACAATGATGGATCTCGACCAAATTTGGCACGAATATTCCATATGCCCAAATATGAACACAGATGGAGTTTAAGGGAAATAGACCTTGACATTTGGGAGTTGTAGTTGCTGGGATTTTTAGTTCACCTACAATCAAAGAGCATTCTGAACTCCACCAATGATGGAATTGAACCAAAGTTGGCACACAGAACTCCCATGACCAACAGAAAACACTGGAAGGTTTGGTGGGCATTGACCTTGAGTTTGGGAGTTGTAGTTCACCTACATCCAGAGAGCACTGTGGACTCAAACTATGATGGATCTGGACCAAACTTGGCACAAATATTCCATATGTCCAAATATGAACACAGATAGAGTTTTGGGGATATAGACCTTGACATTTGGGATTTATAGTTCACTACAATTAAAGAGCATTCTGAAACCCACAAAAGACAGAAATGGGGCAAACTTCCCAGACAGAACCCCCATGACCAACAGAAAATACTTAAGGCCATCCAACTCTCTTCACCAAGGCAAGAAAATGTAATCAGAGCCCTCCTGACAAAGAGCCATCCAGTCATAAATATAGATAGATAGATAGATAGATAGATAGATAGATATGATTCTCTCACACACACATATAGTAATCATAGATTTGAAAGAGACCCTTAAAGAAGGACAATGATATGTTGCATATTCCGGAGTAGGCAAACCAGACACTCTCCACATCAACACCGACAAAGAAACAACAACAAATACTGTTTATTCACAAGCAGAAATAAATTACATATATTAGAAACCAACACTTTCTCATTACTTTATTTTCCAGATCACCAGACTGGGCCACAGCAATGCCTGGCAGGGGACAGCTAGTAACAATATAAATCCCTTGCTGAATACCAGTTATGCTTTTCAGATGTAACTTGGTTATGTCCCTTCTACCACAGCAGCAATAATAAAAAGCCACAACTTACAACTTAGTGACATTTCCTGTACCCTTTTCGTTCACAGCTCTGCCCACACACACACACACACATATATAAATGTAATGTTTGTTTGTTGGATTAACATAACCACTGGACGAATTGACACGAAATTTTGACACAATACACCTAACAGTCCAACAAGTGTTCATCACCTCTAAAAATAAAAATAAATAAATACATAAAAATAAATAAAACCCCTGCAGAATGGACTTAAAAATACACCATATACATATACACATTCATATACATATACACATGCACTTATACATACATATACCGCTTTGAGTCTCCCTCGGGGTGAGAAAAGCGGTATACAAATACAGTAAATAAATAAATAAATCCAAGCACACTCAAATATACACACACATACAAATGCATACACACACACACACACATATATATACATATGCACATGCACACACAAATATACACATGCACACATAAATACATATATATATAAACACAAATATGCATAGACAAGCACACACATATACACAATAGACATATACACATATAAACACACACACATATATATACATATACACATGCACACACAAATATACATATGCACACATACATACATATATATATAAACACAAATATGCATAGACAAGCACACACATATACACAATAGACATATACACATATAAACACACACACACACACATATATATACATATACACATGCACACACAAATATACATATGCACACATACATACATATATATATAAACACAAATATGCATAGACAAGCACACACATATACACAATAGACATATACACATATAAACACACACACACACATATATATACATATACACATGCACACACAAATATACATATGCACACATACATACATATATATATAAACACAAATATGCATAGACAAGCACACACATATACACAATAGACATATACACATATAAACACACACACATATATATACATATACACATGCACACACAAATATACATATGCACACATACATACATATATATATAAACACAAATATGCATAGACAAGCACACACATATACACAATAGACATATACACATATAAACACACACACACATATATATACATATACACATGCACACACAAATATACATATGCACACATACATACATATATATATAAACACAAATATGCATAGACAAGCACACACATATACACAATAGACATATACACATATAAACACACACACACATATATATACATATACACATGCACACACAAATATACATATGCACACATACATACATATATATATAAACACAAATATGCATAGACAAGCACACACATATACACAATAGACATATACACATATAAACACACACACACACATATATATACATATACACATGCACACACAAATATACATATGCACACATACATACATATATATATAAACACAAATATGCATAGACAAGCACACACATATACACAATAGACATATACACATATAAACACACACACACATATATATACATATACACATGCACACACAAATATACATATGCACACATACATACATATATATATAAACACAAATATGCATAGACAAGCACACACATATACACAATAGAAACACACACACACACATATATATACATATGCACATGCACACACAAATATACACATGCACACATAAATACATATATATATAAACACAAATATGCATAGACAAGCACACACATATACACAATAGACATATACACATATAAACACACACACACATATATATACATATACACATGCACACACAAATATACACATGCACACATAAATACATATATATATAAACACAAATATGCATAGACAAGCACACACATATACACAATAGACATATACACATATAAACACACACACACACACATATATATACATATGCACATGCACACACAAATATACACATGCACACATAAATACATATATATATAAACACAAATATGCATAGACAAGCACACACATATACACAATAGACATATACACATATAAACACACACACACATATATATACATATGCACATGCACACACAAATATACACATGCACACATAAATACATATATATATAAACACAAATATGCATAGACAAGCACACACATATACACAATAGACATATACACATATAAACACACACACACACATATATATATACATATGCACATGCACACACAAATATACACATGCACACATAAATACATATATATATAAACACAAATATGCATAGACAAGCACACACATATACACATATAAACACACACACACACACATATATATACATATATACATGCACACACAAATATACATATGCACACATACATACATATATATATAAACACAAATATGCATAGACAAGCACACACATATACACAATAGACATATACACATATAAACACACACACACACACATATATATACATATACACATGCACACACAAATATACATATGCACACATACATACATATATATATAAACACAAATATGCATAGACAAGCACACACATATACACAATAGACATATACACATATAAACACACACACACATATATATACATATACACATGCACACACAAATATACATATGCACACATAAATACATATATATATAAACACAAATATGCATAGACAAGCACACACATATACACAATAGACATATACACATATAAACACACACACATATATATACATATACACATGCACACACAAATATACATATGCACACATACATACATATATATATAAACACAAATATGCATAGACAAGCACACACATATACACAATAGACATATACACATATAAACACACACACACATATATATACATATACACATGCACACACAAATATACATATGCACACATAAATACATATATATATAAACACAAATATGCATAGACAAGCACACACATATACACAATAGACATATACACATATAAACACACACACACATATATATACATATACACATGCACACACAAATATACATATGCACACATACATACATATATATATAAACACAAATATGCATAGACAAGCACACACATATACACAATAGACATATACACATATAAACACACACACACATATATATACATATACACATGCACACACAAATATACACATGCACACATAAATACATATATATATAAACACAAATATGCATAGACAAGCACACACATATACACAATAGACATATACACATATAAACACACACACATATATATACATATACACATGCACACACAAATATACATATGCACACATACATACATATATATATAAACACAAATATGCATAGACAAGCACACACATATACACAATAGACATATACACATTTACACACACAGATATGCACACACATATATACACCCATATATGCACCTATATATATATATATATATATATCACGAAAACACACACATATACACACACAAAACATATATGCAGACTGGGCCACAGCAACGCGTGGCAGGGGACGTCTAGGGTGTGTTTGTGTGTGTCTGCAACCATAGAACAACCTCCTTTCTGCCGCATTTTCACTGGAAAAAATTGAGGTTTTCCCACTGCAGGAAGGTCTTGATGGGTGGGAAGCATCCTGATTCTCCACTGGGGAAATGAGGAGGAAAACCCCAAATGGTGATGCTGTGTTGCTATGGCAACCGTCACCATGGTAACCTGGGATGCCTGCTTAAATGGACCACGAAAGACATGGAAAGAGGCAGAGAGGCTGCCTGGCTCTCTCTAGTGGGCCCAGACTGGGATAACTGGAGGAACAGCCCTTTCTTATATCACCCTTTCAGGGAATGGAAGATACCCTCTCTGTGACTTTTCTATCCGTTCCTCCCGAATAGTGAAGCATCTTCCTTGAACAATGGCACTGGGGGTGAAATATGTCATTTTAGTGGAATTCAGTCTGCCCTTTCAGAAGATCTGTCCCTCCTGGGTTGCTATTAGTTTGCAGAGCTCTCTGGACGTATTCCAGAAGCATTTTCTCCTGACGTTTCGCCCACATCTATAGCAGGCCTCCCCAGAGATTGTGAGTTTCTGTTAGTTTCTGTTGGAAACTAAGTAAGTGAGGTTTATATATCTATATCTTTATATATAACTTACTTAGTTTCCAACAGACCCCTAAACCTCTGAGGATGCCTGCCATAGATGTGGACAAAACATCAGGAGAGAATGCTTCTGGAACATGGCCAGGCAGCCCAGAAAACTCGCAGCAATCCATTGATTCCGGTCCTGTTCAACATGGGCCCGGTCCTGTTCAACATCTTTATTAATGACTTAGATCAGTGATTCTCAACCTAGGGTCCCCAGATGTTTCTGGCCTACAACTCCCAGAAATCCCAGCCAGTTTACCAGCTGTTAGGATTTCTGGGAGTTGAAGGACAAAAACATCTGGGGACCCCAGGTTGAGAACCACTGACTTAGATGAAGGGTTAGAAGGAAGGATCATCAAGTTTGCAGACGACACCAAGTTGGGAGGAAGAGCCAAGACTCCAGAGGACAGGAGCAGGACTCAAAACGATCTTGACAGATTAGAGAGATGACGGGCCAAAACTAACAAAATGAAGTTCAACAGTGACAAATGTAAGATACTCCACTTTGGCAGGAAAAACGAAATGCAAAGATACAGAATGGGGGATGCCTGGCTCGAGAGCAGTACGTGTGAAAAAGATCTTGGAATCCTCATGGACAGGAAGGTAAACATGAGCCAGGAATGTGATGTGGCGGCAAAAAAAGCCAATGGGATTTTGGCCTGCATCAAGAGGAGCATAGTGTCTAGATTTAGGGAAGTCATGCTCCCCATGCTCTATTCTGCTTTGGTTAGACCACTTTACCTGGAATATTGTGTCCAATTCTGGGCACCACAATTCAAGAGAGACGTTGACAAGCTGGAATGTGTCCAGAGGAGGGCGACTCAAAGGATCAAGGGTCTGGAGAACAAGCCCTATGAGGAGCGGCTTAAGGAGCTGGGCATGTTTAGCCTGAAGAAGAGAAGGCTGAGAGGAGATATGATGAGGGCCATGTATAAATACGTGAGAGAAAGCTACATCGAGGAGGAGGGAGCAAGCTTGTTTTCTGCTTCCTTGCAGACTAGGACGCGGAACAATGGCTTCAAACTACAAGAGAGGAAATTCCACCTGAACATGAGAAAGAACTTCCTGACTGTGAGAGCCGTTCAGCAGTGGAACTCTCTGCCCCGGAGTGTGGTGGAGGCTCCTTCTTTGGTTGCTTTGAAACAGAGGCTGGATGGCCATCTGTCAGGGGTGATTTGAATGCAATATTCCTGCTTCTTGGCAGAATGGGGTTGGACTGGATGATGGCCCAGGAGGTCTCTTCCAACTCTTGGATTCTATGATTCTATGATTCTGGCCATGAAAGCCTTCGACAACACACCTGTCCTTCCTGTTTGTCGTTTAACTGGCCCTTGGTTTGGTTTGTATTGCATTGTTTTGTTTCCTCGCTGAGTGTTTCTATTTGCATTGCTTTTAGCTACCTTGAGATGCTACACGTCCATAAACAAGCCAAGAACATTTTGTATCAATGAGCAAATCAATTTTGATTTAAAAAAAAAAAAAACAAATCACCCAGACAGCATGCACTTAAGTTCTATTTCCATTTTATTTCACACAGAACACAGTCTGTATTTGGGGGTTTCAAGTATTTGGGGGTTTCAAAGATGCTTATTTAAAAGGTGGGAAAAGATATGGATGTGTCCCTTTATTTATCCAACGCCTCGTTACTGCAGATGCAGACTGTGGCCAGGAAATCAGAAGACGCTTCCTTCTTGGGAGGAGAGCAATGTCCAATCTCGATAAAATAGTGAAGAGTAGAGACATCAGACTGGCAACAAAGATCCATTGCCTAGTCCAAGCCATGGTCTTCCCTGTAGTCACCTACGGATGTGAGAGCTGGACCTTAGGGAAGGCTGAGCGAAGGAAGAGATGCTTTTGAGCTGTGGTGTTGGAGGAAAGTTCTGAGAGTGCCTTGGACTGCGAGAAGATCCAACCAGTCCATCCTCCAGGAAATAAAGCCCGACTGCTCATTGGAGGGAAGGAGAATAGAGACAAAGTTGAAGTCCTTTGGCCACATCATGAGGAGACAGCAAAGCCTAGAGAAGACAATTATGCTGGGGAAAGTGGAAGGCAAAAGGAAGAGGGGCCGACCAAGGGCAAGATGGATGGATGGCATCCTTGAAGTGACTGGACTGACCTTGAGGGAGCTGGGGGTGGTAACGGCCGACAGGGAGCTCTGGCGTGGGCTGGTCCATGAGGTTACGAAGAGTCAGAGACGACTGAACGAATGAACAACAACTCGTTATTTATTTATTTGCCTTCACAATTTTTTTGTTTATTGTTTCTTTCTTTAAGGCTCACAGATACATTTATTCAAACATTTGGGATTTAAAAAAATAGCACGAATTATTTTATTTTCTGCCACAATATTTGAGCTCCCGATAACCTGAATATAACCTGCTCTCGGTCCCACCGGCCTTGCAAGCGCGTCTGGTGTGGACGAGGGACAGGGCCTTCTCGGTGGTGGCCCCTCGACTCTGGAACTCTTTCCCACCGGAGATCAGAACCACCCCTTCTATCCTGACATTCAGGAAGCAGGTGAAAATGTGGTTATGGAGACAGGCATTCGATGAATGAGCCAACACCCCGAGATATGGATGGAGGATGATGAACATCAAATTTAGTGGGACGACTGACCATTGTAGTGTATTTATTTAATGTAATTGCTGTTTTTAATGTTTTATTGCAATATGAAGTATGATGTTTTATTGACTGTATATGATATTATGGTTGGAAACCGGTCTGAGTCCCTCAAGAGAGGTGAGAAGGTCGGTATATAAAACTTTTAAATAAATAAAATAAATAAATAAATCAATAAATAAATATGCTTACTTTTGCAATATGTCATGGATTCTGTAAAACCCTTTTCGACTTGTAAATAAAGGGTCTTGGCAAATAATAGTACTGATGGACTAATAGCCTATAGGGCAGTGGTTCTCAACCTTCCTAATGCCGTGACCCCTTAATACAGTTCTTTATGTTGTGGTGACCCCCAACCATAACATTGTTTTCTTTGCTACTTCACAACTATAATTTTGCTCCTAGGTTCTTGTGGGTTTTTTCGGGCTATAGAGCCATGTTCTAGAGGCATTTCTCCTGACGTTTCGCCTGCATCTATGGCAAGCATCCTCAGAGGTTGAGAAGGTCTGTTGGAAGTAGGAAAAATGGGTTTATATATCTGTGGAATGGCCGGGGTGGGGCAACGAGCTCTTCCCTGCTGCAGTTAGGTGTGAATGTTTGGCTGATCACCTTCATTAGCATTTGAAGGCCTGCCTGAGCCTGGGAAAATCTGTTGCTGGGAGGTGTTAATCTGTGCCTGGTTTTTTTCCTCTCTGTTGTTTAGCTGTTATAATTTTAGAGTTTTTAATACTGGTAGCCAGATTTTGTTCATTTTCATGGTCTCTTCCTTTCTGTTGAAATTGTCCACATGCTTGTGGATTTCAATGGCTTCTCTGTGTAGTCTGACATGGTGGTTGTTGGTGTGGTCCAGCATTTCTGTGTTGTATTAAAAAACTCTAAAATTATAACAGCTAAACAACAGAGAGGAAAAAACCAGGCACAGATTAACACCTCCCAGCAACAGATTTTCCCAGGCTCAGGCAGGCCTTCAAATGCTAATGAAGGTGATCAGCTAACATTCACACCTAACTGCAGCAGGGAAGAGCTCCTTGCCCCACCCCAGCCATTCCACAGATATATAAACCCATTTTTCCTACTTCCAACAGACCTCACACCTCTGAGGATGCTTGCCATAGATGCAGGCGAAACGTCAGGAGAAATGCCTCTAGAACATGGCTCTATAGCCCGAAAAAACCCACATGAACCTAGTGATTCCAGCCATGAAAGCCTTCGACAATTTTGCTCCTGTTACGAATCATCTTGTAAATATCCGATATCCAGGATGTATTTTCATTAATTTGGCACGAATACTCAATACGCCCAAATTTGAATAATGGTGGAATTGATTTTGTCATTTGGGAGTTGTAGTTGCTGGGATTTTGCACAATTTTGCACAATTGAGACTCGTGCGCCAACTGCAACCATACCTCGCGAAGGCTGATCTGGCCGGGGTGGTCCATGCCTTGGTCACCTCTAGATTGGACTATTGTAATGCGCTCTACGTGGGGCTGCCCTTGAAAACGGCTCGGAAGTTCCAACTGGTCCAACAGGCAGCAGCCAGGATGCTAACTGGGGCCCCTTACAGAGAGAGGTCAACCCTCCTGTTTAAGGAGCTCCACTGGCTGCCGTTTATTTTCCGAGCCCAATTCAAGGTGCAGGTGCTGACCTACAAAGGCCTGAACGGTTTGGGACCATCCTATCTACGTGATCGCATCTCCGTCTATGAACCCACACATTCACTCCGGTCATCTGGAGAGGCCCTGCTCGTGATCCCGCCCGCGTCGCAGGCGCGTTTGGCGGGGACTCGAGACAGGGCCTTTTCTGTGGTGGCCCCCTGACTCTGGAACACCCTCCCCAAAGATCTTAGACAGGCCCCTACATTGGCAGTCTTTAGAAAGAACTTGAAGACCTGGCTGTTCCGATGTGCCTTTCCAGATTAGGAACCCCAATACCAAGTCCTAGAAGCACTTTAGTTGAACTAATGGCCGTTGTACACCGCACTCTGCACTTAATTTATAATCCTACATACCCCCTGCCACATCAGCACTTTTAATCCTGTACCCATCACTCTGGCCTGGCCCAGTTTTATATTGTTTCTGATGTCTCTATGTATTGTTATTGTTGTTTATTTTTGCTTAATCTGTTTTAATTTGCTCTATGTATTGTATTGTTGTACAGGGTTAGTCAAAATGAATAGGCCAATATTCATTATTCATTATTCATTATTGGCCTATTCATTTTGACTAACCCTATTGTGTTTGAGGCCTTGGCCTATGTAAGCCGTATCGAGTCCTGCGGGAGATGCTAGCGGGGTACAAATAAAGTTATAATAATAATAATAATAATAATAATAATAATTTATAGTTCACCTACAATATCAAAGAGCATTCTGAACTCCACCAATGATGGAATTGAACCAAACTTGGGTCACAGAGCTCCCATGACCAACAGAAAATACTAGAAGGGTTTGGTGGGCATTGACCTTGGGAGTTGTAGTTTACCTACATCCAGAGAGCACTGATGTATCTGGACCAAACTTGGCATGAATACTCAATATGCCTAAATGTGGACACTGGTGCGGTTTGGGGAGGATAGACCTTGACATTTGGGAGTTGTAGAGGCTGGGATTTATAGTTCACCTACAATATCAAAGAGCATTCTGAACTCCACCAATGATGGAATTGAACCAAACTTGGGTCACAGAGCTCCCATGACCAACAGAAAATACTAGAAGGGTTTGGTGGGCATTGACCTTGGGAGTTGTAGTTTACCTACATCCAGAGAGCACTGATGTATCTGGACCAAACTTGGCATGAATACTCAATATGCCTAAATGTGGACACTGGTGCGGTTTGGGGAGGATAGACCTTGACATTTGGGAGTTGTAGTGGCTGGGATTTATAGTTCACCTACAATATCAAAGAGCATTCTGAACTCCACCAATGATGGAATTGAACCAAACTTGGGTCACAGAGCTCCCATGACCAACAGAAAATACTAGAAGGGTTTGGTGGGCATTGACCTTGGGTTTTGGAGTTGTAGTTTACCTACATCCAGAGAGCACTGATGTATCTGGACCAAACTTGGCATGAATACTCAATATGCCTAAATGTGGACACTGGTGCGGTTTGGGGAGGATAGACTTTGACATTTGGGAGTTCTAGTGGCTGGGATTTATAGTTCACCTATAATCAAAGAGCATTCTGAACTCCACCAATGATAGAATTGGGCCAAACTTCCTACACGGAATCCCATGACCAACAGAAAATACTGTTTTCTAATTGTCTTTGGTGACGCCTCTGACACCCCCTCGCGACCCTCCCCAGGGGTCCCGACCCCCAGGTTGAGAAACACTGCTATAGGGAAATCAGCATTTTAAAGCAATTTTTTGTGGGCTATAAAAATATTTCAAACTAATTCAGAAGTCAGCCATAGCAGAGCAACTGATGAACCTGGACACTGCATATTATTATTTGAGAAGACAGAAATGCTGGACCACTCTCACAACCACCATGTCAGGCTACACAGAGAAGCCACTGAAATCCACAAGCATGTGGACAATTTCAATAGAAAGGGGGAAACCACGAAAATGAACCAGATCTGGCTACCAGTATTTAAAAACTCCAAAATCAGTACAGTATATAAAGAGTAACACTCAAAAAGCAGGGGAATTCCAGACAGGAAACAATCAGTGCCAGCTAACACCTCCTAATAAAGGATTCCCCCAGGCAGCAACCAGCCAGGCCTTGAAACAGCAGGCCATTAAATACTAATCAAGATGGTGAACTGCAACGTTCACATCTACCTCTAACAGACAAGAGTGCTTTCTCCCACCACGGACATTCCACAGATATATAAACCTCACTTACTTACCCCTCAACTTATTGTCGAAGGCTTTCATGGTGGAATAACACCACATTTTCCTAGTTTCCAACAGACCTCACGACCTCTGAGGATGCTTCCCATAGATGTGGGCGAAACCTCAGGAGAGAATGCTCCCACAATTCCTGGCCTCAGGCTTAAGCAGCTGAGGGGGAAAAGGAAAGGACCTGAGGCTAGGAATTGTGGGAGTTGAAGTCCAAAACGCTCGGAGAGAGGGCCAAAGTTTGCCCATGCCTGGTATATGGGATTGGCTATACAGAAATATAGCTGGTGGCACAGTGGGTTAAAGCGCTGAGCTTGTTGACCGAAAGGTCGCAGGTTCAATTCTGGGGAGCAGCATGAGCTTCCGTTGTCAGCCCTAGCTTCTGCCAACCTAGCAGTTCGAAAACATGCAAATGTGAGTAGATCAATAAGTTTTTGGTTTTTTTTGTGTTAGGAGTGACTTGAGAAACTGCAATTCGCTTCTGGTGTGAGAGCATTGGCCGTCTGCAAGGACGTTGCCCAGGGGACGCCTGGATGATTTGATGTTTTTATCATCCTTGTGGGAGGCTTCTCTCATGTCCCCGTATGAGGAGCTGGAGCTGATAGAGGGAGCTCATCCGCCTCTCCCTGGATTCGAACCTGCGACCTGTCGGCCTTCAGTCCTGCTGGCACAGGGCTTTAACCCACTGCGCCACCGGGGGCAATAGGTACCACTCTGGCAGGAAGGTAAGGGTGCTCCGTGCAGTAATGCTGGCCACATGACCTTGGAGGTGTCTATGGACAACGCCGGCTCTTCGGCTTAGAAATGGAGATGAGCACCAACACCCCGGAGTCAGACACGACTGGACTTAATGTCTGGGGAAAACCTTTATCTTTTTTATACAGAAATATCTGATGTAATGCAAAAAGAGAGGAAGTATGATAATGATAAAATTATATATAATAAATACTAATTTACCAACAGCTTCTGGTTGCTTGTGGTTGCTTCTGTGGCGAGAGAATCAGCCGTCTACGAAGACTTTGCCCAGGGGATGCCCAGATGTCTTGCAATCCTGCGAGGAGGCTTCTCTCATGTCCCCCCTGTCTCATGTCATGTACGAAAGCTGACTGGCACAACCTGGGGATCACAACCAGACAGAGTGAAGACATCTGCCCTTGCGCTGTGCTACTCTGCTGCTGAGTACGCATGCCCAGTGTGGAACACATCTCACCACACTAAAACAGTGGATGTGGCTCTTAATGAGACATGCCGCATTATCACGGGGTGTCTGCGCCCTACACCACTGGAGAAATTACACTGCTTAGCCGGTATTGCACCACCTGACATCCGCCGGGAAGTAGCAGCCAATAGTGAAAGGACCAAGGCAGAGACATCTCCAGCTCACCCCTTGTTTGGGTATCAGCCAGCACGTCAACAACTTAAATCAAGACATAGTTTTCTTAGATCTACAGAGACACTCGCTGGAACACCTCAGCAAGCGAGAGTCCAAAAGTGGCAGGCCCAAACCCACACCTCAATCCATGGGTGATACCAGATGAGAGACTCCCCCCTGGGCACACAGAGGACTGGGTGACTTGGAAGGCGCTGAACAGACTGCGCTCTGGCACCACGAGATGCAGAGCCAACCTCAAGAAATGGGGCCACAAAGTGGAATCCACGACATGCGAGTGTGGAGAAGAGCAAACCACTGACCACCTGCTGCAATGCACCCTGAGCCCTTCTTCCACATGATGCACAAGGGAGGACCTTCTTGCGGCAACACCAGAGGCACTCCAAGGGGCCAGAGACTGGTCAAAGGACATTTAATCCACTACCAAGCTTGCGAAATTTGTGGGTTTTTTTATCTGTTTGTTTGTTTTGTTCTGTTAGAAATGTAATACAATGTTCTGGTTGTGGATGACACGATAAATAAAACCAACAGCTTAAGGGAAAATAGTAGGAATTTCTCTGTAGACAATATTAAATAATGAGAGAAATGTACTAAGTGAGGTGACTTGCCATGATACTTGTTTTCCCCAACTTTGGTGCTTGAGAAGCAAGAAAGACCAAATGGAAATTTTATTATTATTATTATTATTATTATTATTATTAAACTTTATTTGTAGCATCTCCCAAAGGATTCGATGCGGCTTACACAGGCCGAGGCCTCAACAACACAACATAACAATACAATCAAGCAAATCGAACAATTAAAACAAAATAAAGCAAAGTAAACAACAGGCACAGTACATCCCGACAAGACAGAGGTCCTTCTGGTCGATCGTAAACCTGACCGGTGTATAGGGTGGCAACCTGTGCTGGACGGGGTTACACTCCCCCTGAAGCCACAGGTCCGCAGTTTGGGAGTCCTCTTGGATTCAACGCTTACGCTTGAGGCTCAGGCGTCGGTGGTGTCTGGGAGGGCTTTCGCACAATTGAGACTCGTGCGCCAACTGCGACCGTACCTCGTGAAGGCTGATCTGGCAGGGGTGGTCCATGCCTTGGTCACCTCTAGATTGGACTACTGTAATGCGCTCTACGTGGGGCTGCCCTTGAAAATGGCTCGGAAATCTCAACTGGTCCAACGGGCAGCGGCCAGGATGTTAACTGGTGCGCCTTACAGAGAGAGGTCAACCCTCCTGTTCAGGGAGCTCCACTGGCTGCCGTTTATCTACCGAGCCCAATTCAAGGTGCAGGTGCTTACCTACAAAGCCCTGAACAATTTGGGACCAACCTACCTGCGTGACCGCATCTCCGTCTACGAACCCACATACTCTCTTCGATCATCTGGAGAGGCCCTGCTCGTGATTCCGCCTGTGTCGCAAGCGCGTTTGGTGGGGACTCGGGACAGGGCCTTTTCCGTGGTGGCCCCCCGCCTCTCGAACGCCCTCCCGAAAGATCTCAGACAGGCCCCTACACTGGCAGTCTTCAGAAAGAATTTGAAAACCTGGCTGTTCCAATGTGCCTTTTCAGATTAGGAACCTCCAATACCAAATCCCAGAAGCACTTTAGTACCAAATCACCGCACACTGCACACCGCACTTATATCATAATCCCACACCCCTCCAACACATCAGCACTTTTAACCTTGTGCCCCTACTCCGGCCGACTCAGTTTTTAATAATGTCTTGTCGTATTGCTATTGTTATTGTTTTTCTGCTTAACTGTTTTTATTTGCTAGATATTGTATTGTTCAATGTATTGTCGAAGGCTTTCATGGCTGGAATCACTAGGTTCTTGTGGGTTTTTTCGGGCTATAGAGCCATGTTCTAGAGGCATTTCTCCTGACGTTTCGCCTGCATCTATGGCAAGCATCCTCAGAGGTGTGAGGTCAAGAAAATCCAACAAATTGTATTGTATTGTTGTATTGTGTTGGGCTTCGGCCTGTTGTGAGCCGCATCGAATCCTTCGGGAGATGCTAGCGGGGTACAAATAAAGTTATAATATAATAATATAATAATAACACAACATAACAATACAATCAAGCAAATCAAACAATTAAAACAAAATAAAGCAAAGTAAACAACAGGCACAGTACATAAAAACACAATAAAACTGGTCCGGGCCAAAAAGGTGGGTACAAGGATTAAAAGTGCTGATTTGACAGGAGGTGTATAAAGCAGTGTTTCTCAACCTGGGGGTCGGGACCCCCATGGGGGGTCGCGAGGAGGTGTCAAAGGGGTCGCCAAAGACCATCAGAAAACATAGTATTTTCTGTTGGTCATGGGGGTTCTGTGTGGAAAGTTTGGTCCAATTCTATCATTGGTGGGGTTCAGAATGCTATTTTATTGTGGGTGAACTATAAATCCCAACAACTACAACTCCCAAATGGCAAGGTCTATTTTCTCCAAACTCTACCAGTGTTCACATTTGGGCATATTGAGTATTTGTGCCAAGTTTGATCCAGATCCATCATTGCTTGAGTCCACAGTGTTCTCTGGATGTAGGTGAACTACAACTCCAAAAACTCAAGGTCAATATCCACCAGGTGTGCCAAGTTTGATTCAATTCCATCATTGGTGGAGTTCGGAAGGCTCTTTGATTTTAGGTGAACTATAAATCCCAGCAACTCCAGCATTACCAAATGACCAAATCAATCACCCCCAACCTCACTAGTATTCAAATTTGGGAGTATTGGGTATTTGTGCCAAATTTGGACCAGTGACTGAAAATACATTCTACACATTAGATATATACATTATGATTCATAACAGGAGCAATATTACAGTTGTGAAGTAGCATCGAAAATAATATTATGGTTGGGGGTCACCACCACATGAGGACCTGCACGAAGGGGTTGCGGCATTAGGAAGGTTGAGAATCACTGGTATAAAGGGTTTCTAGGGCAAGTGCAATGTGCAGTGTGCAGCAATCATTGGTTCTGGTAAGGTGCTTGTAGGACTCAATAATGGAGATTTCCTAATCAGCTAAATGTTTTTGCTGCTGGACGGCCAGGCCGGCCTCGGCTTGTGGGCGGATCAGGATAAGCCGCCACTCTTGGCCGGGAGCCATGCTGGCTGAAGGATTTTGGGATTTGGAGTGTTGTTATCCCCCCCCCCCCCCCGCCCCAAATTTTCTAAAGTGCTTTCACTGACGCATACGCATACATTGCCAGCATCCAGCAGCTGGTCTCCCATAGGCCTCCCTCCCTGAGATGTTTGCTAACAGCTGAAGCCAGATCAGGGCCCATAAGGGGGAAAGGAGGGTGGGCTGAGAGAGGGAACTGAAGGGCCTTTAGGACCCAGGGATGCGCTTTGCCTGCATCCCAGAGGTTTCCCCACATCTCCTTCTGGTGTGAGATGGAAGAGAGAGGAGGGACCTCAGCTGAGCTGCCAAGCTAAACCTCCCCTCCACCCCGGCCTCTTGGGCTTCCTGGCCTGGACATTCGGCTTGGTGTCTGTGACAGATCCCGGCCGGCTGTGGCCGTGGCATGCATGCGCTGCTGCTGGGGTTGCCCATGCGCACATATCCTCTCCACCAGCCCCACTGAGCCCTCGGGGAGGCTCCTGCATCCGCTCCTGTCTCTTCATCTCCAGGTTCTCCATCAGAAGGTGAGTTCCTAACCAAACTGGCCTAGCCTTTCTCAAAATGTGATGTTCGTTTGTTTGCAGAAGATGGATTGGGACAGACCCAGGCCATGGATTCCGACTTGGTTATGCATAGGGCAGTGTTTCTCAACCTTCCTAATGCTGTGACCCCTTAATAGAGTTCCTCATGTTGTGGTGACCTCATTAGAATCATAGAATCAAAGAGTTGGAAGAGACCTCATGGGCCATCCAGTCCAACCCCCATTCTGCCAAGAAGCAGGAATATTGCATTCAATCACCCCTGACAAATGGCCATCCAGCCTCTGCTTAAAAGCTTCCAAAGAAGGAGCCTCCACCACCCTCCCTCCGGGGCAGAGAGTTCCACTGCTGAACGGCTCTCACAGTCAGGAAGTTCTTCCTCATGTTCAGATGGAATCTCCTCTCTTGTAGTTTGAAGCCATTGTTCCCTTGCGTCCTAGTCTCCAGGGAAGCAGAAAACAAGCTTGCTCCTCCTCCTCCCTGTGGCTTCCTCTCACATATTTATACATGGCTATCATATCTCCTCTCAGACTTCTCTTCTTCAGGCTAAACATGCCCAGCTCCTTAAGCCGCTCCTCATAGGGCTTGTTCTCCAGACCCTTGATCATTTTAGTCGCCCTCCTCTGGACACATTCCAGCTTGTCAATATCTCTCTTGAATTGTGGTGCCCAGAATTGGACACAATATTCCAGGTGTGGTCTAACCAAAGCAGAATAGAGAGGTAGCATGACTTCCCTAGATCTAGACACTATGCTCCTCTTGATGCAGGCCAAAATCCCATTGGCTTTTTTTGCCGCCACATCACATTGTTTTTGTTGCTACATCATAACAAGTCATTTTGCTACTGTTATGAATCATGATGTAAATATCTGATATGCAGGATGTATTTTCAAATCCCAAATACCCGATATGCCCAAATTTGAACACTGGTGGGGTTGGGGGTGATTGATTTTGTCATTTGGAAATGTTGGAGGTACTGGGATTTATAGTTCACCTAAAATCAAAGAGCCTTCTGAACTCCACCAATGATGGAATTGAATCAAACTTCGCACACAGAATTCCCATGACCAAGAGTAAATACTGGGAGGATCTGGTGGACACTGAGTTTTTGGAGTTGTAGTTCACCTACACCCAGAGAACACTGTGGACTCAAACAATGGTGGATCTGGACCATTGTTTGAGTCCAAATGTGCCCAAATGTGAACACTGCTGGAGTTTGGGGAAAATAGACCCTGACATTTGGGAGTTGTAGTTGTTGGGATTTATAATTCACCCACAATGAAATAGCATTCTGAACCCCACCAATGATAGAATTGGACCAAACTTCCCACACAGAACCCCCATGACCAACAGAAAATACTATGTTTTCTGATGGTCTTTGGTGACCCCTCTGACACCCTCTCGCGACCCCCACAGGGGTCCCGACCCCCTGGTTGAGAAACACTGGCATAGGGGGATGTATGTATGTGTATGATTTATGATATATGATATATGGTGGGTCAAAGGTCACAATGCAGCTTGGTGTCTGTGACAGATCACAGCCGGCCATGGCATACATGCATGCACTAATGGGGCAGCCCCCGAGTTACGAACAAGATAGGTTATGTGGCTTTGTCCTTAAACTGAATGTTTACAGCACTGTTTCTCAACCTGGGGGTCGGGACCCCTGGGGGGGCCGCGAGAGGGTGTCCGAGGGGTCGCCAAAGACCATCAGAAAACACAGTATTTTCTGTTGGTCATCTGGGTTCTGTGTGGAAAGTTAGGTCCAATTCTATTGTTGGTGGGGTTCAGAATGCTCTTTGATTGTAGGTGAACTATAAATCCCAGCAACTACAACTCCAAATGCCAAGGTCTATTTCCCCCAAACTCCACTAGTGTTCACATTTGGGCATATTGAGTATTTGTGCCAAATTTGGTCCTGATCCATCATTGTTTGAGTCCACAGATGTAGGTGAACTACAACTCCCAAACTCAAGATCCATGCCCACCAAACCCTGCTAGTGTTTTATGTTGGTCATGGGAGTCCTGTGTGCCAAGATTAGTTCAGTTCCATCATTGGTGGAGATCAGAATGCTCTTTGATTGTAGATGAACTATAAATCCCAGCAAGTACAACTCTCAAATGATAAAACCAGTCCCTCCGCCAACCCCACTAGTATCCAGATTTGGGCGTATTGGGTATTTGTGCCAAATTTGGTCCAGTGAATGAAAATACATCCTGCATATTGGATATTTACATTACGATTCGTAATAGTAGCAAATTTACTGTTATGAAGCAACAATGAAAATAATGTTATGGTTGGGGGTCACCACCACATGAGGAACTGAATTAAGGGGTCGCGGCATTAGGAAAGTTGAGAAACACTGGTTTACAGTGTAATTCCAGCCCAATATATATACATATTTGGTTGTTTGTGGGATTAACAGAACTCAAAAACCACTGGACAAGTTGACACCAAATTTGGACACAAGACACCCAACAACTCAATGTATGTCCTTCACTCAAAAAATTGATTTTGTCATTTGGGAGTTGTAGTTGCTGGGATTTATAGTTCACCTACAGTCAAAGAGCATTCTGAACCCCACCAACGATAGAATTGGGTCAAACCTCCCACACAGAACCCCCATGTGGGCCACAGCAATGCGTGGCAGGGGACAGCTTACACACACACACACACACATATATATATATTACACAGAGAGAGAGAGAGCATGGGAAAATGTTTGCCCTCCAGGTGTTTTGGACTCCAACTCCCGCAATTCCTAACAGCCAGCAGGCTGGAGGGCTGAAGTTTGCCCATGCCAAATATATATCCTTTCCATTTATCTAAAGCCCAAATAACTCTCTCTCTAGTCCAGAATCTATCAGTGCAAATCGATATATTTATTAGTCCAAATATGTCTGTCTGTCTATCTGTCCATAGGCTTTTAAATGCTTGTATGTTATTGTTTATTTTTGTTATGAGATTTATTTTACTGTTTTGTATTGATTATTTTGTTATTGCCTTCGTTTTATTGACGTACTGCGAGCTTGACCTCATGTTAGCCGCACTGAGTCCCTTGGGGAGATGGTAGCGGGGTACAAATAAAGTTTTATCTATCTATCTATCTATCTATCTATCTATCTATCTATCTATCTATCTGTCTGTCTGTCTGTCTGTCTGTCTATCTATCTATCTATCTATAAATCCAAATATCTTGGTGCTAATATCTGTCCGTCTGTTCCCCCATTCAGAAGATTTCCCCTCCCTTTCTGTCCCTGTGAGAATTTTGCAAAATGTGGCTTATTAATTTTAATTATTATTTATTTATTATTTATTTATTTACCTTCCTTATATGCCGCTGTTCTCAGCCCGAAGGCGACTCACAGCGGTTCACAACAAATACGAACAGCAAAAATTCAGTGCTACAGTATAGAAACAGTTAACAACCTAACACATTACACAATTAATAAACAGTTACTACAATACCCATTCACTGTCGTCTCGTCATCAAAAACATGTTCCAGATTCGTCATCTATTGTTCCATTCCAGTGTTCATTAACCAATCATTGCACTAATTATTCGAACGCCTGCTCAAACAGCCAGGTCTTCACTTTTTTGCGGAATACCATTAGAGGTGGTGCTAGTCTAATGTCCGTAGGAAGGGCGTTCCACAGCCGAGGAGCCACCACCGAGAAGGCCCTATCTCTCGTCCCCGCCAGCCGTGCTTGAGAAGCAGGCGGGATCGAGAGCAGGCCTCCCCGGAAGATCTCAAAGTCCTGGTGGGTTCATAGGCAGAGATGCGGTCAGATAGGTAGCTTGGGCCGGAACCGTTTAGGGCTTTAAAGGCCAACGCCAGCACTTTGAATTCAGCCCGGTAGCAGATCGGTAGCCAGTGGAGTTGGCGCAGCCTTTGTTTTTAACTGCGTCATTGCGTGTTGTTAATGTTTTTTTTTTTTATTTTGCTGTATTATTGTTGTTGTTGTTTTATTGTTGTATTTTGGGCTCGGCCTCGTGTAAGCTGCACCGAGTCCTTCAGGAGATGGTAGCGGGGTACAAATAAAGGATTATTATTATTATTATTATTATTATTATTATTATTGTGGAAACAAGAGTTGGGGATAAAGCATCAATGGAGACCCCTTTTCCCCATGGTAATAACTCTTCCAGGAGTGGATTTCCCTTCCTTCTGAGGGTAGATTCCTCTCACTTCCTGTTGTCTCAGGAGTTAGGTGTAAGTTGGATGTTTTTAACTCGGGGAATACAATTGTTGTTGTTGTTGTTGTTATCTTCTCCTTCAACAAGACTTGTCCCTCCACCCCTTCTTCCACAGTGATGATGTGATAAGAAGGACCTTGCATCCAAGCTGGATCATGGAAGAAGGGTGGACCTGCAGCCGGGACTGGCGCCGTCTCATGGCACCCCACGAAGGAGAAGATCCCCCGAACCATGCGCCTGACTTCGCTCGTGTAAGTAAGCACACGTACCTTGACAGTAGGATCCTCTAGAGCAGAATCCTATACTTTCCCATAAAGTTCAAGCTTGACTGCAATGTTTACTGCAGTTGCAAGCAGTCTGCCTTTCTCCAGCCATCCTTCCCTATCTGCCTAATGCTAATACTT
>NW_026844589.1:33868884-33877288 GCF_025583915.1 Anolis sagrei ordinatus
AAAGACACAACTCTGTGGCCCAGATGATTCACTGGAACTTATGTCACAAGTACCACCTGCCAGCAGAAAGAATTGGTGGGATCATAAACCCGCAAAGGTCGTGGAAAATGAACATGCAAAAATACTGTGGGACTTTCAAATCTAGACTGACAAAGTTTTGGAACACAACACGTCAGACATCACGATTGTGGAAAAGAAAAAAGTCTGGATGATTGATTATTATTATTATTATTATTATTATTATTATTATTATTATTATTATCTTTATTTGTACCTCGCTAACATCTCCCAATTGAAGGAGCTGGGGGTGGTGACGGCCGACAGGGAGCTCTGGCGTGGACTGATCCATGAGGTCACGAAGAGTCGGAGATGACTTAACGAATGAACAACAAACATCTCCCAAAGGACTCGATGTGGCTTACAAGGCCAAGGCCTCAATAAAACAACAATACAACAATACACATAAACCATAAAGCAAATCAACACAATTAAGCAATAACAGTAAACAGTAAAAACAGCACACCATAGCACAATAAAACTAAGGCAGGGCCAAGTGTAAATGGGTACAGATTAAAAGTGCTGAGTGTGACAGTTGAAATATAAGGATTTTGGGTAAGTGCAACGTGCTGACAATCTTAGGTCTCTAGTAAAGTGCTTCTGGGACGTGTTGCTGGAGTTTCCTATTCTGGAAAGGCACACCGGAATAGCCAAGTCTTCAAGTTCTTCCTAAAGACTGCCAACGTAGGAGCCTGTCTAATGTCCTTGGGGAGGGCGTTCCAGAGTCGGGGGGCTACCACAGAGAAGGCCCTGTCCCTCGTCCCCACCAAACGCGCCTGCGACGCAGGTGGAATCGTGAGCAGGGCCTCTCCGGATGAACGAAGGGAGCGTGCGGGTTCATAAACGGAGATGCGTGATGTCGCCATTTCAGGTGACAGTCGCATTGAGGACAAACAACAGGAAAAGCTCAGCCATGATCAGGACCTCAAAGGCTCTGATGGCATAAACCAGCCCAGGTGGTCCCAGTGGTCAATGGCACACTGGGTGCCGTGCCAAAAGGATCTCAGCCGGCATTTGGAAACAATAAACATTGACAAAATCACGATCTGTCAACTGCAAAAGGCCACCTGACTTGGATCTGCGCGCATCATTCGAAAATACATCACACAGTCCCAGACTCTTGGGAAGGGTTCGACCTGTGATTTTGTGATATGAAATCCAGCAGAGAGATCTCGTTTGCTGTGACATACTGTGCTTTGGTGTCAATAAGAAGAAAAAGAAGTAGTAGTTTTAAATACATTGTCAGTCATGAAAATAACTAATAGAAATTAAGTATTAGATATAATGACCATAACTATGTACATTGCCTTTAATACATTCAGTTTTAAATACATTGTCATGTTTTAAAATACATTCAGTCATTCAGTCATGAAAATAAGTAACAGAAATTAAAAATTAGATATAATAACTGTAACTATATGCATTGGCTTTTCTCCTACCTCCTACTGTGAAATATTAGATATTGATCATCTCTGCATCTCCGTTTATGAACCCACGCGTTCTCTTTGTTCATCCGGAGAGGCCCTGCTCACGATCCCACCTGCGTTGCAGGCGCGTCTGGTGGGGACAAGGGACAGGGCCTTTTCTGTGGTGGCCCCCCAACTTTGGAACACCCTCCCCAAAGACATCACACAAGCCCCTACACTGGCAGTCTTTAGGAAAAGTTTGAAGACCTGGCTGTTCTGGTGTGCCTTTCCAGAATAGGAAACTCCAGCAATATGTCCCAGAAGCACTTTACCAGAGATTTAAGATTGTCTGCACATTGCAATCACCCTAAAATCCTATATTTCACCCTAAAATCCTATATTTCACCCTAAAATCCTATATTTCACCCTAAAATCCTATATTTCACCTGTCATACTCAGCACTTTTTAATCTGTACCCATTACATTCGGCCCGGCCCTAGTTTTATTGTGTTATGGTGTATTGTTTTTACTGTTTACTGTTATTGCTTAACGTTTTGATTTGCTTTATAATGATACTAGCGGTGCCAAGTTTGGTCCCAATCCATCATTGTTTGTCCACAGTGCTCTCTAGATGTAGGTGAACTACAACTCCAAAACCCAAGGTCAATGCCCACCAAACCCTTCCAGTATTTTCTACTGATCATGGGAGTATTGTGTGCCAAGTTTGGTTCAATTCTATTGTTGGAGGAGTTCAGAATACTCTTTGATTGTAGGTGAACTATAAATCCCAGCAACTACTCCCAATTGTCAAGGTCTATTTCCCCCAAACTCCATGTATGTTCATATTTGGGCATATGGAATATCCGTGAACTATAAATCCCAGCAACTACAACTCCCAAATGACAAAATCATCATTTTTCGAGTGATGGTCACTCCTTGTGTTGTGAGACGTCTTGTTGCCAAATTTGGTGTGATTTCGTTCATTGGTTCTTTTGCTTTTAAGGTACTCATTATGCACAGAGCATTTGATTGATAGATAGATAGATAGATAGATAGATAGATAGATAGATAGATAGATAGATAGGTTTCTTTTGTTAAAAACCACAACAATTACCTCTCCAGCGTAGCGGTGTGAAGAAGGCCTTGGGGAAGAAGCCGAAGGCGCCATTGCTCTCTTCCTTCAGGAAACGGCGGCCATGTTGACCTTCCTCTCCTAGCCAATCATCACAATGCATGTCCCGGAAGGTTACATTTTGGAGGGGAAAACATAACCATCTAATTCTTCACCGCTGTTTGCGTTGACATGACTTTAAATGGGGTGGGACTGGATGATGGCCCATGAGGTCTCTTCCAACTTTTTGATTCTATGATTCTATGACTTGCTGGAACACCTCAGCAAGCGAGAGTCCAAAAGTGGCAGGCTCAAACCCAGAGCTTCAATCAATGGCCGATACCAGATGAGAGACTCCCTCCTGAGCACACAGAGGACGGGGTGACTTGGAAAGCGCTGAACAGACTGCGCTCTGGCACCACGAGATGCAGAGCCAACCTCAAGAAATGGGGCCACAAAGTGGAATCCTCGACATGCGAGTGTGGAGAAGAAGAGCCAACCACTGACCACCTGCTGCAATGCGACCTGAGCCCTGTTGTTGCTAAATTGTATGGAGGATATGTGGAATTTGTAGAAGTGTTAATTCTTTAGGTCAGGTCAGGGTTATTTATTTGTTGTGTCAAGGCAACCTGTCACTTATATTACATTTCTAACAGAACAAAGCAAACAAACAGACAAAAACACACAAATTTTGTGAGTTTGGTAGTTGCTTAAATGTCCTTTGACCAGTATCTGGCCCCTTGGAGTGCTTCTGGTGTTGCCGCAAGAAGGTCCTCCATGGTGCATCATGTGGCAGGGCTCAGGGTGCATTGCAGCAGGTGGTCAGTGGTTTGCTCTTCTCCACACTCGCATGTCGAGGATTCCACTTTGTGGCCCCATTTCTTGAGGTTGGCTCTGCATCTCGTGGTGCCAGAGCGCAGTCTGTTCAGCGCCTTCCAAGTCGCCCAGTCTTCTGTGTGCCCAGGGGGGAGTCTCTCATTTGGTATCAGACATTGGTTGAGGTTCTGGGTTTGAGCCTGCCACTTTTGGACTCTCGCTTGCTGGGGTGTTCCAGCAAGTGTCTCATAGATCATAGAATCAAAGAGTTGGAAGAGACCTCATGGGCCATCCAGTCCAACCCCATTCTGCCAAGAAGCAGGAATATTGCATTCAAATCACCCCTGACAGATGGCCATCCAGCCCCTGTTTAAAAGCTTCCAAAGAAGGAGCCTCCACCACACTCCAGGGCAGAGAGTTCCACTGCTGAACGGCTCTCACAGTCAGGAAGTTCTTCCTCATGTTCAGATGGAATCTCCTCTCTTGTAGTTTGAAGCCATTGCTCTTGCATCCTAGTCTCCAAGGAAGCAGAAAACAAGCTTGCTCCCTCCTCCTCCCTGTGGCTTCCTCTCACATATTTATACATGGCTATCATATCTCCTCTCAGCCTTCTCTTCTTCAGGCTAAACATGCCCAGTTAAGCCGCTCCTCATAGGGCTTGTTCTCCAGACCCTTGATCATTTTAGTCGCCCTCCTCTGGACACATTCCAGCTTGTCAATATCTCTCTTGAATTGTGGTGCCCAGAATTGGACACAATATTCCAGGTGTGGTCTAACCAAGGCGGAATAGAGCATGGGGAGCATGACTTCCCTCGATCTAGACACTAGACTCCTCTTGATGCAGGCCAACATCCCATTGGCTTCTTTTGTCTCTGTAGATCGTAGAAAACTATTTCTTGATTTAAATTATTGACGTGCTGGCTGATACCCAAACAAGGGATGGGCTGGAGATGTCTCTGCCTTGGTCCTTTCACTATTGGCTGCTACTTCCTGGCGGATGTCAGGTGGTGCAATACCGGCTAAGCTGTGCAATTTCTCCAGTGGTGTAGGGCGCAGACACCCCGTGATAATGCGGCATGTCTCATTAGAGCCACATCCACTGTTTTAGTGTGGTGAGATGTGTTCCATACTGGGCATGCATACTCAGCAGCAGGGCAGATGTCTTCACTGTGTCTGGTTGTGATCCCCAGGTTGTGCCAGTCAGCTTTCGTATGATATTGTTTCTAGCACCCACTTTTTGCTTGATGTTCAGGCAGTGCTTCTTGTAGGTCAGAGCATGGTTCAGAGTGACTCCCAGGTATTTGGGTGCGCTGCAATGCTCCAGTGGGATTCCTTCCCAGGTAATAATCCTCAGAGCTCGGGATGCTTGTCTGTTCTTGAGATGAAAAGCACATGTCTGTGTTTTAGATGGATTAGGGATCAGCTGGTTTTCCCTGTAATAGGCAGTAAGGGCACCTAGAGCTTCGGAGAGCTTCTGTTCAACCATCTCAAAGAGGGAGGAAAGAAGGAAGGAAGGAGGGGGAGAAAGAGGGAGGGAAAGAAGGAAGAAGAGAAGGGAAAAAAAAAAGGAAGGAAGGAAGGAAGGAAGGAAGGAGGGAAGGAAGGAAGGAAGGAAGAAAAAAAGGGAGGGAAAGAGAAGGAAAGGAAGAAAGGGAGGAGGGAGGGAAGGAAGGAAGGAAGGAAGGAAGGAAGGAAGGAAGGAAGAAAGGGAGGGAAAGAAGGAAGGAAAGACAGAAGGAAGGAAGGAGAGAAATAGGGAGGGAGGAAGGGAGGGAGGGAAGAAAGGAAGGAAGGAAGGAAGGAAGGAAGGAAGGAAGGAAGGAAGGAAAGAGGGAGGGAGGGAGGGAGGGAGGAAGGAAGGAAGGAAGGAAGGAAGGAAGGAAGGAAGGAAGGAAGAGGGGGAAGGAAGGAAGGGAGGAAGGAAGGAAGGAAGGAAGGAAGAAAAGAGGGAGGGGGGAGGGGAGGGAGGGGGGGAGGGAGGGAAGGAAGGAGGAGGAAAGGAGGGAGGGAGGGAGGAGGAAGGAAGAAGGAAGGAAGGAAGGAGAGAAAGAGGGAGGGAGGGAAGGGAGGGAGGGAGGGAAGGAAGAAGGAAGGAGGAAGGAAGAAGGAAGGAAGGAGAGAAAGGAGGGAGGGAGGGAGGGAAGGAAGGAGGAAGGAAGGAAGGAAGGAAGGAAGGAAAAGGAGGGAAGGAAGGAGGAGAGGAAGGAAGAAGGAAGGAAGGGGAGAAGGAGGAAGAAGGAAGGAAGGAGAGAAGAGGGAGGGAGGGAGGGAGGGAAGGAAGGAATGAGGAAGGAAGGAGAGAAAGAGGTAGGGAAGGAGGGAGGGAGGGAAGAAGGAGGAAGGAAGGAAGAAGGAAGGAAGGAAGAAAGAGGGAGGAAGGAAGGAGAGGGAGGGAAGGAAAAGGGAAGGGAGGAAGGAAAAGGAAGGAAGGAAAGAGGAGGGAGGAAGGAAGGAAGGAGGAAAAGGAAGGAAGAAGAAGGAAAGAGAAGAGGAAGGAAGGAAGGAAAGAGGAAGGGAAAGGAAGGAAGAAGAAGGAAGGAAGAAGGAGGGAAGAAGAAGGAAAGAGGAAGGAAGGAGAGAAAGAAAGGAGGGAGGAAGGAAGGGAGGGAGGGAGGAGGGAAGGAAGGAAGAAGGAAGGAAGGAAGAGGAAGAAAGGGAGGGAAAAGGAAGAAAGAGAGAAAGAGGGAAGGGAAGGGAGGGAAGGAAGGGAGGAGGAAGGAAGGAAGGAGGGAGGAAGGAGGAAGGGAGGGAGGAAGGAGGGAGGAAGGAAGGAAGGAGGAAGGAGGGAGGGAGGGAGGAATGGAGGGAGGAAGAAAGGAAGGAGGGAGGGAGGGAGGGAGGAAGGGAGGGAGGGAGAGGAAGAGAGGGAGGGAGGAAGGAATGAATGAAAGAAGGAAGGAGGGACTGAGATACAAGAGGAGGTAGGGGAGTGGAAGAAGTCCGGCAGGCAGTAGATCAAGAGGAGGAAAGAGAAAGGGGAGGGAGGGAGGAGAAAGGGAGGGAAGGAAGGAATGAAAGAAGGAAGGAGAAGGAGGGAAGGAGAAAGGGAAGGAAGGAAGAAGAAAGGAGGGAAAGGAATGAAAGGGAAGGAAGGAGAAAGTGAGGGAGGGAGGAGAAAGGGAGGGAAGGAATGAAGGAAAGAAGGAGAAAGAGAGAGAAGGAAGGAAGAGGGAAGGAAGGAAGGAAAGAAGGAGAAAGGGAGGGGGAGGGAGGGAGGAATGAAGGAAGGAGGGAAGGAAGGAAGGAAGGAGAAGGAAGGAAGGAAGGAAGAGAGGAAGAAGGAAGGAAAGGAAGGAAGGAAAGAGGAAGGAAGCGAAGGAAGGAAGGAAGGAAGGAAGGAAGGAAGGAAGGAGGAAGGAAGGAAGGAAGAAGAAAGAGGGGGAGATTGAAGGAGGGAGAAAAGAGGGAAGGAAAGACAAAAGGGATGGAAGGAAGGATGGAAGGAAGGAAAAGAAGGAGGAAGGAAAAAGAGAAGGAAGGAAGGGATGAAGAGAAGGATGGAAGGAAAGAAGTGAAGGATAAAGGAAAGAGAGAAGTTAGACAAAAGGAAAGGAAAGGAAGGAGGGAGGGAGGGAGGGAAGGAGGAAGGAAGGAAGGAAGGAAGGAAGGAAGGAAGGAAGGAAGGAAGGAAGGAAGAGGGAAGGAAGGAAGGAAGAGAGGAAGGGAGGGAGGGAGGGAGGGAAGGAAGGAAGGAAGGAAGGAAGGAAGGAAGGAAGGAAAGGAGGGAGGGAGGGAGGGAAGGAAGGAAGGAAGGAAGGAAGAAGGAAGGAAGAAGAGGGGAAGGAAGGAAGGAAGGAAGGAAGGAAGGAAGGAAGGAAGGAAGGAAGGGAGGGAGGGAGGGAGGGAGGAAGGGAGGGAGGGAGGGAGGAAGGAAGGAAGGAAGGAAGGAAGGAAGGAAGGAAGGAAGGAAGGGAGCAGGAAGGAAGGCAGGCAGGCAGGAAGGGGAAGGAGGAAGGAAGGAGGAAGGAAGGAAGGAAGGAAAGAGAGGAAGAGGAAGAAGGAAGGAAGGGAGGAAGGAGGAAAGGAAGAGAAGGGAAGGAAGGGAGAAAGGAAAGAGAGAAGGAAAGAAGGAGGGACAGGAAGGGAGGGAGGAAGGAAAGGAAAAAGGAAGGAGGAGGGAAAGAAAGGAAGGAGAAAGGGAAGGAGAAGGAAGGAAGAAAAGGAGGGAGGAAGGAAAGGAGGGAGGGAAGGAAATGAAGGAGAAGGAATGAAGGAAAGGAAGGAAGGAAAGGAAGGAGAAAAAGGAAGGGAGGGAGGGAGGGGAAGGAAGGAAGGAAAGAGAAGGAAGGAAGCAAAGAAGGAAGGAAAGGACGTAATAAGTCAGGCTAGAAAGAGGGGCGGAGGAAGGGTAAAAGTGAGGAAGGAATTCAGGAAGGACGTGAGTAAGGACCTGCAGGAATGAAGGCGAGAAAGAGGGAGGGAAGGAAGGAAGGAAGGAAGGAATGGAAGGAAGGACGGCAGTAGAGAAGCACAGTGGAGGGAAGGAGTGGAGTGAAGGAAATGAAAGGATCGGAATGTGAAGGAAGGCAAGAAGGAAAGTAATGAATAAAAGAGGAGGTAGGAGAAGGGAGGGAGGGCGTGGAAGGCCTGGAATGGGTAAGGAACGGAAGGACGTATATAAAAGGGAGGGCTGTTATGTACAGATGACGGCAGTTAACAACAAAAGGGAGTGAAAGATGAAGGAAAGACCCGAAGGAATAAGGCATAGAAACGAGGTCAGGTAAATAAGGAAGGTAGAGTAAGCAAGGAATGTGAATAAATTTATGTAAGAATGAAGGAAATACTTAAGTGAATGAGAGACATATGAAAATGTGATTTTTTGGTATGAAATGTGATTGTAGGGATTTATTAAAGTAATTAAGTGTACTTAAGGTGAAAAAATGAAAAGGAAAAATGGGTAAAGTTTAAGTAAAGTGATTTGAAAGAAGTTAAGGAAATACTAAAGGAAGGAAGGATTTATAAATATTGAGGATAAGTGGATGAGGTACTAAAAAAGTGAAGGAAGTAAGTATTA
>NW_026844589.1:33877932-33899972 GCF_025583915.1 Anolis sagrei ordinatus
ATATTAACATCAAAGATTTCCCATGTCACATGCCTGCTTTAGTTCCTAGTTCTACTTCTCTATTTTGGACTAAATTTAGCAGGCTAACAGACTACCAGTTATGATACAGGAGACAGATCTTGCAATGTGTTTCCTCATAGAGGTAAGATCAGAACGTAAGTTGCTATTTTTTCCCCATAACATTAAAAACAGTACTTTCAGCCATCAGTTGAAGACAAATCTTTAGCTCCTGATTCATTTTCCTGCAACTAAAGAGCCTTTTTAAATGCTGGTTTTAGAAGTCACTTTTATTTAAGATTTCTCTTCTCTATCCACTCAGATGGAGCCCAAAAGCTATGCATAAGTCCAGTTCAAAGAACAAGACAAAGGTTATGCTGCAAACAGAAATAAAAGAAATTAGAAACCAATCAACAATTAAATTCTCCAGTATAAGCATGGGGAATTTCTATGTGTAGAATCTGATAGCTTTGTGAACATTCCCTCCTTAATCAAAGCTATCAGAAGTTTTATTTTATGACTTCTTCTTTTTTGTATTATAATACATACCAGAACCTGCTCATCATCAGCCTAATGAAGAGTAAACCACAGACCACCAATTACAATGTAGTCTGAGCCCTGCCACATGCACAATAGGGGACCTCCTTACAGCGACACCAGAGGCATCCCAAGTGGCCAGCTACTGGTTAAAGGACATTTAATATAATGCCAAGTATTAAACTTTTGTGTTTTTCAAATACATTACAACTGTACCTTGATTCGCTTCTGATACAATCAATAAAAACTCACCAAAACCTATTTTGTATTGTTAAAAAAAGGTATTTTAAAATTATGAAAAAGCAACCACCAACCTTGTTAAGTTTACCAAGAGAAGATATAAGATCTGCCCATTCACTTGAAGATTCAAAGTTCCTCAAAGCTTTGTCAATTGCTGAAGAATAATTTCTGTATCGATAATCACCATGCAGTTCCTGTTCCTCTGGGTCCATTTTAATTTTTCATTGCCCAAACCTTCTTGGGAAACTAAAAGAAAACATAAAGAAGCAAGTGGTAAGAATTCCAAAGACACTTGATATACTGGATGGATTATTTCTCAGAAATCTTTGCAAATAGAGACAGTCCCCAAATTATGAAAAAGATAGATTCTGTAGGTTTGTTCTTAAGTTGAATTTGTATTGAAGTGTAACTCTAACACACACACACACACACACACACAAGCTTTGGATGGCACAGAGAAGGATTAACACTCCTGTGGTGTTTGTTTTTCTGTTTGTGCCCCTGTTCTGAAGATTTCATCTCATTTTCTGTCCCTGTGATAACTGGATTTTGAAAAAAAATGGCTTGTTGTGGAAACAAAGATTGCTGAGAAAGCTTCAGTGGAAACTCCTTTTCCCCATAATAACTCTTCCAAGAGTGAATTTCCCTTCTGAAGGGTAGATTCCTCTCACTTCCTGTTGTCTCACTCCTGTTATTAAATATGAATTGTTTGTAAGTCAGATGTTTGTAACTCAGGGACTGTTTGCACAGCCAAGGAGACAGCAAAAGCAAAATTAAAAGTAAGTTATTTTTATTAATTTCCATTAAATTCAAGCTCCACAAAATAAACCCATCCCATTAATGTCGTTGCATGTCTTCAAATTGTAATTTTAGGGTATGGACTGTGGGCCAGATGTGGCCCTCCAAGGTCATTTACCTACCCCCTGCCCTAAACTTTAGATTTAGGATCACCCTAAGTCTGAGATGACTTGAAGGCACACAATCCAAATTAACTAGACTATCTCATCAGCCAATTTCAAGGCCACACTTCCCACTGAAATACTGGGAAGTTTATGTTGGCTAAACTTGTTTTTAATTTTAAATAATGTATTGTTCTTTCATGGGTTTTTTTAAAACTACAAATAAGATATGTGAAGTGTGCATAGGAATTCGCTCGTGTTTTTTTTTAAACTATTGTCCAGGCTCCCCAACAGACTGGGGGACCTTGAACCAGCTCTCAGCTAAAAAGGTTTGAGGACCCCTGCACTATCTTCTAGTAAAAACAAGTCAACAGAAGCTGCATAGAAAATCTTGAATGTAATATTCCAAGTATCATATATTTAACATTTAAAAACTGTAACATTATTTGGAAATCCATTATATTATATTAAAGCTAGTAAATGTAGAAATCATAAAAGTCAGTGTAAAAACATTTTGAATCCCTTAACCATTGCAACAGCTGCTGAGTAGTATCTAGTGGTGTTCTTCTCCAGTAAGTCAAAAGATTTTCCCTACCATAGTTCCCTTTATGGTATTCCTGCCTGCATAAGTAAACAGTTGGAAGAAAATGTACTCTTGACCTTCATTTTAATGGACTTGAGATGAAGCCTAAATAAACTCACTTTCACTTATTGAAAACCTATACATCACCAGCAGACCAATAATGGCATAATTTTATTTGCTTAAATTTACCAATTGCAGAGATACTACTCATGTATAAATCAACTGTGTGTGCAAGTGGAACTTCCTTCCAAGGGAGACCAGGATGGCCCCATCCCTGCTGGCCTTCCACAAGCAAGTCAAGACCTTTTTCTGCCAACAGGCATTTGGGGAAGGATAAAGGGGTAGACTTTGAGGAAATTGAGTAGGATTGAGTGGGGGGGGGGGGGTATGAGTTATAAAGGCCATTTTAAGTGTATTTATTGTATTTTAATTAACTTTAACTTTTGTGTTGCACTTTTTAAACTTGTATAGTATGGGAATGTTAGTCACCCGGAGTGTCCCACTGGAAGAAAGGTGGAATATTATTATTATTAATAATAATAATAATAATAATAATAATAATAATAATAATAAAGCTATTGGTAGGTTTTGGGGCAAAAGTATGGATTGTGATATGACCTGCGAACAAGTCGAGGGTCATTCCAAGGAGAAGAGAAAGCACTAATGCTTCCTCAAGTCCTATTGGGATGAGCTAGATCTTGCCTTTTACCATTCTCCTCAGAAAAGGAGCTGTTTCTTTTTTATATAATAGTTATGGCATGGTAATCACACTGACCTGTGAATAAGTCTAGCCAATTTTGGGGAGCTGATTTTTTGACAGAAATATCTAGACTTATACAGGAGTATATTTGGTATTTCAGCAACCTATTGGCCAATAAATTATAATTACCATACTTTAATTTATGGAGGAACATGCCAACAGGAATTGAGTTCCTCTAACCTTTATGATCAAGTTAATAATCAACTCTTAATGAAACCAAAAGATAATGTAAATATGAGAGACTGCTTTCTTAGAGCAAGAGACTGCAGTTGTTAAATCCCAAAGTCAGAACCGTCCAGGCCACAGTATTTTTAATTTCTATGAACATGGTGAAATAAAGAAAGCTGACAGGAAGGAAATCAACTCATTTGTGATATGGTGCTGGAAAAGTTTTCTACAGATACTATGGACTGCTGAAAAGACAAATGAATAAGTTAAGAGTAAATGAAACCTGAACTCTTACTAGATATGAAGATAACTAAATGGAAGCTCTTGCACTTTTGAAATGACATAATTCACTGGAGAAATGATAATGTTTGGCAAATGAGAAGCAGTAGGAAAAGGGGGAGACTATGCTGCATGTGGAGTGATTCAAGCTATGGCCATGAGTCTACAAGACTTGAGCACAACAGTTGATGACCAGGGCTCTTGAAGTTTTCTCATCCATAGGGTCACCGTAAGTTGAAGACAACTTCATAACACAGAGCAGAACAACAACAAGCATGTGTAACTGAATATAGTATAAAGCACATATCAATCGAATAGAGGCATTCATCACTATCCTTGAGTCCCCTTCGGGGTTGAGAAAGGTGGGATATAGTAAATAAATAAATAAATATCACTTTCTTCCTTAGTAGCCTTGTGAGGATAGGAAATGTCAATTCTGGGTCTTCAGAAGCCACCTGAAAATGCCAGTCATCCCCCAAAACAATCTGAAGATTGGGAAGGAAATAAGTAATTATCCAGCTAGAGAATATAGGTTTCAGGCAATTATTGAACTGGCACAGATCCAGGCAAATCTGGATCTACTGGTTAATTTCTGTGGGCTTTTTAAAAAGTAGATTAGCTGCAAAGGATTTCTGACTCATGATATTTAACAATAATAGCAACAACATTACTCCCTCACCACCCTAAAGTATATTGCTGAAATAAGGAAAAATATGGAGCAGATTTTATATGGAAGTTCTATGAGCTCTATTCAGTTCTGGTAGTCAGAACAAATTCCTGGTGTCTGAATTATTTCACATATTAAGAATCCTTCAGGATCAAACATTTTGCTCCTAACATTAACCAACCAGAAATATATAAGAAGCCCACAGGCAGGATACAGAATCATAAGAGTTGGAAGATATCATACATGCAATCCAGTCCAATCCTCTGCCATGCAGAAAAATACAATCAAAGTATTCATGACAGATTGCCACCCAGACTGTGCTTAAATCTCCAGAGAAGGAAACTCCACCATGTTCCGAGACAGCATATTCCACTACGGAATGGTTCTTACCATCAGGAAGTTCTTCTTAATGTGTAGGTGGAATCTCTTTTCCTGCAATTTGAATCCATTGCTCCATGTCCTACTCTCTATTATTATTATTATTATTATTATTATTATTATTATTATTAAACTTTATTTGTACCCCGCTAGCATCTCCCGAAGGACTCGATGCGGCTTACAAAGGCCAAGGCCTCAACATAACAACAACAAACAATAACAATGCAAGCAAATTAAAAACATAAGCAATAACACAACAAAACATTACACTATTACACAATAAAATCAGGGCCGGGCCAATGATGGGTACAGGTTAAAAGTGCTGGGTGTGTGAGGTGGTATGTTGGAGTTCTGGGCAAGTGCAATGTGCAGAGAGTATTAAACTCTAATAAAGTGCTTCTGGGACAGAGTGCTGGAGGTTATCCTATTGTGCAAAGGCACATCGGAATAACCAAGTCTTCAAATTCTTCCTAAAGACTGCCAACGTGGGTGCTAGTCTAATGTCTTTGGGGAGGGTGTTCCAAAGTCGGGGGGCAACCACAGAGAAGGCCCTGTCCCTCGTCCCCACCAAACGCGCCTGCGACGCAGGTGGGATCGCGAGCAGGGCCTCTCCGGATGAACGAAGTGAGCGCGTGGGTTCGTAGACGGAGATGCGGTCACGCAGGTAGGCAGGTCCCAAACCGTTTAGGGCTTTGTAGGTAAGCACCTGCACCTTGAATTGGGCTCGGTAGGTAAACGGCAGCCAATGGAGCTCCTTAAACAGGAGGGTTGACCTCTCTCTGTAAGGAGCGCCAGTTAACATCCTGGCCGCTGCCCGTTGAACCAGTTGGAATTTCCGAGCCCCACATAGGGCAGCCCCACATAGAGCGCATTACAGTAGTCCAATCTAGAGGTGACCAGGCATGGACCACCCCGGCCAAAAGTGATGCTACAGTTCAATGCCTTGGATCATTTTCAGACTAAAGCCCAGATCACGGAAGCTGATTTGAGCTGGTCCTTGAGGAAAAGGGCAGATCTGCCAGCACTTTCCAGTCCTCTTTTCACCTTTTCCCGCTTATTCTTTTGTCTCGCCAGCAGAGCCCACCGGCAGTGATCTTTGTCATCCTCTTTGGTCTGTTCATGCTGCTCATCTTCTACAACTCCAACAGTCGGAACGAGGCCTTCCATTACAACGCTGAGACCGCAAATCTACCCCTGCCTTCCGATCTCAGGAAATGGGGGGTCAAAAGTGGATACAGGCCTGCCTCGGGGAACAAGGTAGGGGAGGATATCTTTAACAGGAGGGGAAAACCCTGGCACGTGGGGTTATTTATTTATCGTGTCATCCGCAACCAGACCATTGTATTACATTTCTAAAAGAACAAAACAAACAAACAGATAAAAAAACATAGATTTTGCAAACTTGATAGTTGATTAAATGTCCTTTGACCAGTATCTGGCCCCTTGGAGTGCCTCTGGTGTTGCTGCAAGAAGGTGCTCCCTTGTGCATGTGGCAGGGCTCAGGGTGCATTGCAGCAGGTGGTCAGTGGTTTGCTCTTCTCCACACTCGCATGTCGTGGATTCCACTCTGTGGCCCCACTTCTTAAGGCTGACTCTGCATCTCGTGGTGCCAGAGCGCAGTCTGTTCAGCGCCTTCCAAGTCGCCCCGTCTTCTGTGTGCCCAGCGGGGAGTCTCTCATCTGGTATCACCCACAGATTGAAGTGCTGGGTTTGACCCTGCCACTTTTGGACTCTCGCTTGCTGAAGTGTTCCAGCGAGTGTCTCTGTAGATCTAAGAAAACTATGTCTTGATTTCAGTCGTTGACGTGCTGGCTGATGCCCAAACAAGGGGTGAGCTGGAGATGCTCTGCCTTGGTCCTTTCACTATTGGCTGCTACTTCCCGGCGGATGTCAGGTGGTGCAATACCGGCTAAGCAGTGCAATTTCTCCAGTGGTGTAGGGCGCAGACACCCTGTGATAATGCGGCATGTCTTAGCGTGTTTTAGATGTGTTCCACACTGGGCATGCAGACTCAGCAGCAGAGTAGCACAGCACAAGGGCAGATGTCTTCACTGTTTTAGCGTGGTGAGATGTGTTCCACACTGGGCATGCAGACTCAGCAGCAGAGTAGCACAGCACAAGGGCAGATGTCTTCACTGTGTCTGGTTGTGATCCCCAGGTTGTGCCAGTCAGCTTTCGTATGATATTGTTTCTAGCGCCCACTTTCTGCTTGATGTTCAGGCAGTGCTTCTTGTCGGTCAGAGCACGGTTCAGAGTGACTCCCAGGGATTTGGGTGTGCTGCAATGCTCCAGTGGGATTCCTTTACGTGGGGTAAACCTACAGGCCACAGTTGTCATGATCCCAGAACCAGAGGGCCTCTAGACCTCTTGGATTGTGGAGTTGGGTCCAAATTTTGCCTGTGAAGCTGAACCTATGGACAGCACATCAGGTAGTTCCTCTGAATTTCTTCTGAGCACAGGGTTCAGCATGCTGGATAGCTCCTCTGAATTTCAGGCTAAAACCCAGAGCGGATTCATGACCTTCACTGACACGAAAGCTGTCATCCTTAAGGTCTTGAAATCTGAGGAGATCTTGACATTGTGCCTGATATTTCTATAAATTTCTATATAAACATGTGGAAGGGTGTCCAAAGGAAGAGGGAGTAAGCTTCTTTTCTGCTGCACTGGAAACTAGGACTCAGTGGAGCCATGGCTTCAAATGGCAGGAAAGGAGATTGCTCCTGAACATGAGGAAGAACTTCCTCACTGTACGAGCTTTCAACAGCGGAACTCTCTGCCTCAAAGTCTGGTGGAAGCACCTTCCTTGGAAGCTTTTAAGCTTTTTAAGCTTTTAAGTTGTTTCTGGGGGACTCCTGCTTGGCCCCACAGCCATTGTCCTGTGGGGCTCAGTATTGTCCCCCATGTTGTTTAACATCTACATGAAGCCGCTGGGTGAAATCATCCGGAGTTCTGGAGTCCAACACCATCTGTACGCAGATGACGTCCAACTCTATCACTCATTTCCACCAGATGCGTAGGAGGCTGTCCAAGTCCTGAACCGGTGCTTGGCCGCTGTGACGGTCTGTATGAGGGCAAGCAAATTGAAGTTGAATCCAGACAAGACAGAGGTCCTCCTGGRCAGTCYCAAGGCCCAACAGGGTGTAGGATCACAACCTGTGCTGGATGGGGTCCCACTCCCCTTGAAGGCACAGGTTTGCAGCTTGGTGGTCCTCCTGGACTCATCACTGAGCCTGGAATCCCAGGTTGCAGCGGTGGCCAGGGGAGCGTTCGCACAATTAAAACTTGTGCGCCAGCTGCGCCCATACCTTGGAAAGTCACACTTGGCCACGGTGGTCCACACTCTCGTTACATCTAGGATAGACTACTGCAACGCACTCTACGTGGGGTTGCCTTTGAAGACTGCTTGGAAGCTTCAAATAGTCCAACGAGAGGCAGCCAGGTTAATAACTGGGGCGGCATACAGGGAGCATACAACTCCCATGTTACGCCAGCTCCACTGGCTGCCAGTTTCTACCGGGCACAATTCAAAGTGCTAGCTTTGGCCTATAAAGCCCTAAACGTCCCCGGCCCAAATTACCTGTCCGAACGCATCTCCCCCTATGAACCATCACAGAGATTAAGATCCTCCAGGGAGGCCCTGCTTTCCGTCCCGCCATTGTCACAGGCACGATTGGTGGGGACGAGAGACAGGGCCTTCTCGGTGATTTGCTCCCTGGCTATGGAACTCCCTTCCTGGTGAAATCAGGTCGGCCCCCTCCCTCCTGTCCTTTAGAAGGATGGTCAAAACTTGGCTGTGGGACCAAGCTTTCGGGACAGGGCAATAAAGCGGCAATAGGAAAGATGACCAGGCCAATTAGATTTGATGCAGATGACTAGAATGGTTTTAATAATAATAATAATAATATTTATTTATTTGATCAGTCATATGACCATTTCAAAATAGAACATGAGTAAAAAAAACAAGGCAAAAAGGTGAGGACAGCAGCTGACCTTCTATTTATAGTCAGAATCTTATTTTCCTGGTTCTTCTTTCAGGAAATCTGCTCTTTTCTTAATAGCTTTCAGAATAAAAAGGCTTACTCTGATTATGCTGGATCTTTCCTGCCCTTGCAAGAGGGATGTCAGAATATCATTTCTGTTGGGGGACCTGCAGTTGGATAATATTGGATGTAAATAGATTACCAGGCCAATTAGATTTGACGTGGATGACTAGGATGGTTTTAAATGGTGTATTTTAATATTTTGATAAATATTTTTAATTGTTTATATATGCGTATATGAATTCTTGCCCTGGTATTGAATGTTTGCCATGTATATGCTGTGCTCTGCCCTGAGACCCCTGAGTCGGGGTGAGAAGGGCGGAATATACATGTTTTAAACCAGGGATCCACAAACTTTTTAAACAGAGGGCCAGGTCATAGTCCCTCAAACTGTTGGAGGGCCGGATTATAATTTGAAAATAGCATGAATGAATTCCTATGCACACTGCACATATTTTATTTGTAGTGCAAAAGCACTTAAAAACAATACAATAATTAAAATGAAGTACAATTTTAACAAATATAAACTTATTGTCAAAGGCTTTCATGGCCGGAATCACTGGGTTGTTGTAGGTTTTTTTGGGCTATATGGCCATGTTCTAGAGGCATTCTCTCCTGATGTTTCACCTGCATCTATGGCAAGCATCCTCAGAGGTAGTGAGGTCTATTGGAACTAGGAAAAAAGGTTTATATATCTGTGGAATGACCAGGGTGGGACAAAGAACTCTTGATACTAACCTCTCATACACTCCAGAGCAGGGGTCCTCAAACTTTTTAAACAGAGGGCTAGGTTACAGTCCCTCAAACTGTTGGAGGGTCGGATTATAATTTGTAAAAACATGAATGAATTCCTATGCACATGGCACATATCTTATTTGTAGTGCAAAAAAACACTTTAAAACAATACAATAATTAAAATGAAGAACAATATTAACAAATATAAACTTATTAGTATTTCAATGGGAAGTGTGGGTCTACTTTTGGCTGATGAGATAGAATTGTTGTTGTTGTTGTTGTTGTGTGCTTTCAAGTCATTTCAGACTTAGGTTGACCCTGAGCGAGGGCCGGGTAAATGACCTTGGAGGGCCGCATCCGGTCCCCGGGCCTTAGTTTGAGGACCCCTGCTTTAAAGCATAGAATCATAGAATCAAAGAGTGATAAAAATGAAGAACAATTTTAACAAATATAAATTTATTAGTATTTCAATGGGAAGTGTGGGCCTACTTTTGGCTGATGAGATAGGATTGTTGTTGTTGTGTGCTTTCAAGTCATTTCAGACTTAGGTTGACTCTGAGTGGGGGCCAGGTAAATGACCTTAGAGGGCCGTACCCGGTCCCCGGGCCATAGTTTGAGGACCCCTGATCGAGACAATAGAATAGAATTAACTGCTCAGAGGCTGGATCTACAATGCCTTATATCCCAGGATATGATCCCAGATTATTTATTTATTTATTTATTTACTTTGCTTCTATACCGCTGTTCTCAGCCTGAAGGCGACTCACAGCGGTTCACAAGACACAGAACACAGCAGAATTCAAACACCAATATAAACAATTAATACCCTAATCTAATACACATACTTTGTGCTTTTCCTGCGTGGTAGGGACTTGGACCAGCTCTATTCCATGATACTATGAATTAACCGTTCTCGTTGCAGACTCTGGACCGCCATTGCGGGCAATGCGTGATCATCACCAGCTCCAGCCACGTCCTGGGGAGCAAGCTGGGGCCGCTTATCGACCAAGCTGAATGTATCATCCGCATGAATGACGCTCCCACCACGGGCTACGAGGCCGACGTGGGGCGCAGGACCACCTTCCGGGTCGTGGCCCATTCCAGCCTCTTCCGGGTCCTGCGGAAGCCGCAAGAGTTTGTCAGCAAGACGCCAGAGAACATCCTCATCTTCTGGGGGCCGGAGGGCCGGATGAAGAAGAGCTTGTTCAAGGTCATCCAGCGGGCCAGCGCAGCTTACCCCAACATGACCGCCTTCGTCGTGAGCGGCAATCGCCTGGGGCAGTTTGACCGCTTGTTCAAGAAAGAGACCGGGAAGGACAGGTACAGCTTCTTCATCCAGCTCTTCTGCGGGAAAAGGAGGGAAGAGAGGTTACGGTTCCTCCCCATCACCACCATCAGACCTTTCTGTTCTGCATTTCCATTTCTGGGCACCATTCAAAGTCCTAGTGATCATCTCTAAAGTCTTGTGTGGCTTAGGTCCATATCCTCCTGTACAAACCGGCCCATGTCTTGGATCTTATGGGGAGGCCCTTCTCTCTGTCCCACCTCCATCTTTATTTAGACAGGCTTTTAAAGATGAAGGTGTTTAAGATCAATTCAGGGGGTGCTGTGGTTTTTAACTTTGAATTTGTTTTAATGGTTTTTAACTGGGAATTTTTTAAATGCTGTTTATATTTAATCATAGAATCATAGAATTGGAAGAGACCTCATGGGCCATCCAGTCCAACCCCCTGCTTGTTTTAATAGATAGATAGATAGATAGATAGATAGATAGATAGATAGATAGATAGATAGATAGATAGATAGATAGATATATTCTGTGCGTAATGAGTACCTTAAAAACAAAAGAACCAATGAATGAAATCACACCAAATTTGGCAACAAAACGTCTCACAACACAAGGAGTGACCATCACTCAAAAATTATGATTTTGTCATTTGGGAGTTGTAGTTGCTGGGATTTATAGTTCACCTACAATCAAAGAGCATTCTGAACTCACCAATGATGGAATTGAACCAAACTTGGCACACAACTCCCATGACTAATAGAAAATACTGGAAGGGTTTGGTGGGCATTGACCTTGAGTTTTGGAGTTATAGTTCACCTACATCCAGAGAGCACTGTGGACTCAAACAATGAAGGATCTGGACCAAACTTGGCATGAATACTCAATATGCCCAAATGTGAACACAGGTGGAGTTTGGGGAAAATAGACCTTGACATTTGGTGGGGCATATGACCTCTTGAGTTATTGGAGTTATAGTTCACGCTAGCATCTGGACAAGCTTTGAAAGAGAGCATCTATATAAATAAAAACATAATGTTTGTTTGTGGGATTAACATAACTCAAAAACCACTGGACGAATTGACACCAAATTTGGACACAAGACACCTCTCAGGCCAACGAGTGACCATCACCCATAAAAACACAGCAGAAGAGATTTAAAAAGCCAAAAAACAAAAATTAAATTACAACGTAAGCGCTAAACCCCATATCTATACGCAAACACACACATATATATACATATGCACATATATACACACACAAAACACATATACACAGGCTGGGCCACAGCAATGCGTGGCAGGGGACAGCTAGTAATAATAATAATAATCTAAATAAATAAAAATGTAATGTTCGTTTGTGGGTTTAACATAACTCAAAAACCACTGGGCAAATTGACACGAAATTTGGACACAAGACACGTATCAGGCCAATGAGTGACTATCACTCATAAAAACACTGAAAAACACAGCAGAAGGGACTTAAAAAGCCAAAAATAATAATAATACATTACAATACATGCACAAAATCACACACACACACACACACACACACACACACACACACACATATATATATATATATATATATATATATATATTCATATACACACACACACAAAACACATATACACAGACTGGATCACAGCAATGTGTGGCAGAGGATGGCTAGTAATAATAATCAGCATCATCGGGTTGCTGTAGGTTTTCCAGGCTGCATGGCCATGTTCCAGAAGCATTCTCTCCACATCTGTGGCAGCCATCCTCAGAGGTTGTGAGGTGTGTTGGAAACTAGGCAAGTGGGCGGGAGAAAGAAAGAACTCTTGTCTGTTTGAGGCAAGCGTGAATGTTGCAGTTGTGATCGTAGTGCTAGCTCATTAGGACAACTAAATGCACCAGGCCTACATTTGCAAACATGGCTATTGGATTTGAAAAGGGAGGAAGATGACGGCAACTAACTTTTCTTATTTCCTTCCTGATTGGCTTTCCTTTGGGAATCCTGCATCTGGCTGGCCAACTCCGTCAGAGAGACATCACGGTCGTGGCTGAGCACCGGCTGGTTCACCATGTTGATTTCGATCGAGCTGTGTGACACGATCCACGTTTACGGGATGATTCCTGCAAACTATTGCTCGTGAGTGCTACCTGCTCCAAATATTCTTTAATGGCTGAGATAGTGTGACTCGCTCAAGGTCACCAAGTGGGTTTCCATGCACGAGTGAGGATTCAAACCCCGGTTTCCCAGCCCAGCATCCAAACCACTGCACCATACTGGCTCCCTTAATTCAAGTGCTGAAAAATGAATTATTCCATCTATATAAATAAACATGTAATGTTCGTTTGTGGGATTAACATAACTCAAAAACCACTGGACGAATTGACACCAAATTTGGCCACAAGACACCTACTAACCCAAGGAGTGACCATCACTCAGAAAAGTTGATTTTGTCATTTGGGAGTTGTAGTTGCTGGGATTTATAGTTACCCTACAATCAAAGGGCATTCTGAACTCCACCAAGAATGGAATTGAACTAATTTTGGCAAACAGAACTCCAGTGACAAACAGAGAATACTGGAAAGGTTTGGTAGGCATTGACCTTGAGTTTGGGAGTTGTCGTTCACCTACATCCAGAGACCACTGTGGACTCAAACAATGATGGATCTGGACCAAACTTAGCACGAATATTCCATATGCCCAAATGTGAACACAGGTGGAGTTTGGGGGAAATAGACCTTGACGTTTGGGAGTCGTCGTTACTGGGATTTACAGTTCACCTACAATCAAAGAGCATTCTGAACCCTACAAACAACAAAATTGGGGCAAACTTCCCACACAGAACCCCATGACCAACACAAAATACTTAAGGCCATCCAGTCCAACTCCCTTCACAAGGGCAAGAAAACGTAAACAAAGCTCTCTTGCCAAAGAGCCATCCAGCCATAGATATAGACAGATAGATATGATTCACACCCATACAGATATAGTATCATAGATTTCTAAGGGACCCTGAAAGAAGGACAATGATATGTTGCATGTTCCAGGGTGGGCAAACCAGACACTCTCCACATCAACACTGACAAAGACACAGCAAGAAATACTGTTTACCCACAAGCATAAAGACATTACATATATTAGAAACCAACACTTTCCCATTACTTTATTTTCCAGATCACCAGACTGGGCCACAGCAACGTGTGGCAGGGGATGGCTAGTCTATTAATATGAAAGTGGGGAGATCAATCCATTTGTATGACCTTCCTTACTTACTTAGGCGATCCCTCGTTGTCCAAGTAAGATAGTCTTCCAGGATCAGTGTCCTGGTGATGGGTCCGTAGATGACTGTGGAGCCCTATTCTTGACCTGCATGTTCTCCTGCAGTGAGGGCATTGGTTTCCAGACGGAAGGCGGTCCTGGTTGGGGTTGGCTTGATGCACCTTCCTCTTGGCACATTTCTCCCTTTCACCCTCTATTTGTGCCTCTTCAAATTCTACAGCACTGCTGGTCACAGCTGACCTCCAGCTGGAGCGCTCAAGGGCCAGGGCTTCCCAGTTCTCGGTGTCTATTCCAGAGTTTTTAAGGTTGGCTTTGAGCCCATCTTTCAATCTCTTTTGCTGTCCATCGACATTATGCTTCCCGTTCTTTTTTCCTGCCCACCAACATTCCGTTTTCCATTCTTGAGTTCGGAGTAGAGCCACTGCTTTGGGAAATGGTGGTTGGGCATCCAGAAAACGTGGCCGGTCAAGTGGAGTTGATGGCGGAGGACCATCGCTTCAATGCTGGTGGTCTTTGCTTATTCCAGCATGCTGACGTTTCCCCGCTGGTCTTCCCAAGAGATTTGCAGGATTTTCCGGAGGCAGCGCTGATGGAATCGTGCCAGGAGTTGCATGTGACATCTGTAGACAGTCCACGTCTCGCAGGCGTAGAGCAGGGTTGGGATGGGAAGAGGTTTATAAAGAAGCCCCTTGGTCTCCCTACGGATGTCCCGGTCCTCAAACACTCTCTGCTTCATTTGGGAAAATGCTGCACTCACAGAGCTCAGGTGGTGTTGTATTTCAGTGTCAGTGTTGACATCTGTAGACAGTCCACGTCTCGCAGGCATATAGCAGGGTTGGGAGGGGAAGAGGTTTATAAACATACACACATACCTAATTTAAAAAAGGCTACAAAAATGAAATGTTTGATCAAGAGGAAACCCCTTTTGTTTGATGGAGGCTCCTTCTTTTCGCTCTTCCCGCCAGCACGCAGAGACCACATTCGCGCAAGATGGCCTACCACTACTACGAACCCAAGGGCCCCGATGAATGCGTCACCTACATCCACAACGAGTGGAGCAAGAGGGGATACCATCACCGGTTCATCACCGAGAAGCGGGTCTTCGCCAAGTGGGCGAGCCTTTACAACATCACCTTCTCCCACCCATCCTGGAACTAGGAACCCGGAAGGAAACCAAGCGAACGAGACCATGGGAAAAGGAGAAAGCCACATAAGTGCCAAATTGGCTGGGTTCGTGTGGGGCAATCAAGGGATGAATCAATGGGGATGCCACGCGATTCTGCGGAAGGGCACGAGAGCCAGTTCGGATGGGGATTCTTGGTTCTGTGAAACCAAGAATTACATCTCCCAGAATCCGCAAGAAGTTGTGGATATTGAGGCAGCCTTTGATATCAGGATCATCTCATGTTTGGCCCTCCCTCCAGGTGTTTTGGATTCCAACTCCCACACTTCCTAACAGCCTCAGGCTCCTTCCTTTTCCCCCCTCAGCTGCTTAAGCGGCTGCGGGGGGAAAGAAGCCTGAGGCTGTTAGGAAGTGTGGGAGTTGGAGTCCCAAACCCCTGAAGGGCCAGAGTTTGCCCATTCCTGTTCTAGATGGATGCCCCAAACTTTGGGTGCTTCCCCAAGGCAGTTTCTGGAAAGGCATCCAGAGCATAGTCCCAACTCTGTGGCCCACATTGAGCTCTAGCACCTCAGCATGGCCAGAAGCACATTTTCCAAAAGGTAAACACTTCTAGGGATTATTGTCGAAGGCTTTCATGGCCAGAATCACTGGGTTGTTGTAGGTTTTTCCGGGCTATATGGCCATGTTCTAGAGGCATTTCTCCTGACGTTTCGCCTGCATCTATGGCAAGCATCCTCAGAGGTAGTGAGGTCTGTTGGAAGTAGGAAAAATGGGTTTATATATCTGTGGAATGACCAGGGTGGGACAAAGGACTTTTGTCTGCTGGAGCTAGGTGTGAATGTTTCAACTGACCACCTTGATTAGCATTTCATGGCTTGGAAGTGCCTGGGGGAATCCTTTTTTGAGAGGTGATTTGATGTCCCTGATAGTTTACTCTCTGTTGTTTTGCTGTTGTAATTTTTGAGTTTTTTAATATTGGTAGCCAGATTTTGTTCATTTTCATGGTTTCTTCCTTTCTGTATTATTCTGTATTCTGTATTTAAAAACTCAAATATTACAACAGCAAAACAACAGAAAGTAAAAGGCACATCAAATCACCTCTCAAAAAAAGATTCCCCCAGGCACTTCCAAGCCATTAAATGCTAACCAAGGTGGTCAGTTGAAACATTCACACCTAGCTCCAGCAGACAAGAGTCCTTTGTCCCACCCTGGTCATTCCACAGATATATAAACCCATTTTCCTACTTCCAACAGACCTCACTACCTCTGAGGATGCTTGCCATAGATGCAGGCAAAACGTCAGGAGAAAATGCCTCTAGACCATGGACATATAGCCCGACAAAACCTACAACAACCCACTTCTAGAGAGGAAAGAAGCTGATCTAAGAAGGGTAACAGCGGCCCCTGCTGCTCTTGTTTTTCATCTCCACCCCACCATTGCTGTTCCCGGGCATTGAAGTGCTGTGAAACATGAATCACTCATTTCTCTCACCTGTCAGATCTGTGGCTCTGCCAGAGAGAAGTTGGACATCCGACAACATTCGAAAAGGAGCGCAGGTTCCTTTAAATTGTTGGGTTTGCAAACACTGGGTCTTAGCAGCCAGGAGAGGAGATCTTGCATCTCCTTGGGGGCAGGAAATGGGTCTGAACAAAAAGCAAAGGGAGTTGTTGTCCCTACAACTGGGCCAAGCAAAGGTTGTTGTTCCTACAACTGGGCCAAGCAAGGCGTCCTTCTCCTGACAATGATTTCCCTTGCTAGGGCTGATGGTAGTTGGACCCCAGTTTACTGCATTTCCTCAGGTGAGAAAAGAAAAGCAAGGATGGTGCTGAACTCACAGCCCTGAGTCCGATCGGCTGTCCTCCAATCAATCAGGCCCATTGAATGGTGAGCCGATCTGTAAGTAAACCCATGATTGGAATGAGTCTACTTTAGCATCCATTGATCGCAGGGGTTCTCAAATTTTGATCCTCTCAGGGTTTGGGATTCCAGTTCCCATCATTCCATTCCATTGGCCATGCGAGCTAGAAGGCTTTGGAGTGTGAATGAGCCTCTGGGGTGCTGAACGAAAATCCCACATTATCTGCTTTGAACTGGAATATAGGGCAGTGTGGACTCAGATAACCCAATTCAAAGCCAATATTGTGGAGTTTTCTTGATTTTCTGGGTTATACATCTGTGTGGAAGGGCCCTGGTTCTCTTCGTTGCCTTTTCCAGAATTTCGCAGCCGCACACCATGAAAATCCCTTCTCAGTCCTCCCAAAATAACTCAACAACACCAGTTAGAATGAGAGATATTTGCATTGTTTTCCTCAATGACAGAAGGCATCTATCTTATGGGATGCCTTCTTGAGAACAGGGTTGGTGGCCACATGTTCAGGTTCTTTTTTTTCCTCCTGGCAAACGATAATATTTAATGTATCGTCAAAGCCTTTCATGGCCGGAATCACTGGGTTGTTGTAGGTTTTTTCAGGCTGTATGGCCACATTCTAGAAGCATTCTCTCCTGATGTTTCGCCTGCATCTATGGCAAGCATCCTCAGAGGAGTGAGGTCTGTTGGAACTAGGAAAACGAGTTTATATATCTGTGGAATGACCAGGGTGGGACAAAGAACTCGTCTGTTGGAGCTAGGTGTGAATGTTTCAACTGACCACCTTGATTAGCATTTGATGGCCTGGCTGTTTGGTTTGCCCCGGGGCACTAACAAGCCACACCAAACAACTGCCAGGCCATCAAATGCTAATCAAGGTGGTCAGCTGAAACATTGACACCTCGCTCCAGCAGACAAGAGTCCTTTGTCCCACCCTGGTCATTCCACAGATATATAAACCCATTTTCCTAGTTCCAACAGACCTCACTACCTCTGAGGATGCTTGCCATAGATGCAGGCGAAACGTCAGGTGAGAATGCCTCTAGAACATGGCCATATAGCCCGAAAAAACCTACAACAACCGAATAATATTTAAGTTGCACAGTTCTTAATGTTTGAAAGTTCTGAAATGTGGGAAGGACGTGCGGGACAATGTTCAGAAGTATGTGTTCTTCTTGGCAGATTGTATGGTTTGTTGTATTGTCGAAGGCTTTCATGGCCGGAATCACTGGGTTGTTATGTGTTTTCCGAGCTCTACGGCCACGCTCCAGAAGCATTCTCTCCTAACATTTCACCTGCATCTACGGCAGGTATCCTCAGAGGTTGTAAGGTCAGGAGAGAATGCTTCGGGAATGTGGCCACGCAGCCCGGAAAACACACAACAACCCATATGGTTTGTGTGCGAATCCTTTGCCCGACGAACGGCGCCCCTGCTAACACAGCCTCAATCCCGGGCCAAAAAACCCCCAACAACCCTCCAACATACCCCCACCCCCTTAGGGTTATTTAATTTGTAATGTATTTAATTTGCAAAGAGGTATAAATGTAAATGTATTTAATATACAAACCAAAGCACCAGCAATTTTTCTTACATGCTAATAATTGGAATTAACAGAAAATATGTGCGTAATCTTCTTCATATTTGCCAAAACAAGATTTAGAAAACATGACATGCACTGGCAAGCTTTTCCCAACCTAGAGCCCACTAAAGTTGCTTGGATTGCGATCCCCATCATCCCCAGACGGCTGTGTTGTATGCAGGACGTAGGGGAAGATGCCAAGGGAGGGTAGCCTTGGTTTTTCCTGGAAGGCATGGAGCACAATCGCACCCGGCACCCACTTTGCGCTCTTCTGCCGCTCAGTCTGGACTTCGACGAAACAGTGGCGAATGTCATTCTTGCTCAGCTTGCCTCTCGTCTTCTCTTTTACTCTGAATTCTTCTGGATCTTAGTATTATTGTGCCGGCGGTTAGGGACACAGCGTTTGAGCGGTTAATCAGTTCGATAAATTGAATTAGAAACCCGTTTAATAAAGTTTGAATTGACTACAAAAAACGTGGCACGATTTTAATTAGATTTTTTTTAATTTAATGTAATTGGTTTTAATACATAAATTTAGGGGGGGGGGGAAATAGTCTTGCCTAGGTTAGATGGAAGCCTTAATACATTTCTTTATGCTGTAGTGACCCCCAACCATAACATTACTTTTATTGCTCCTTCACAACTGTAATTCTGCTGTTGTTGTGAATCGTCGTGTCAATCTCTCTTACTACTAGGAGCATAGTGTCTAGATCTAGGGAAGTAATGCTACCCATCTATTCTGCCTTGGTTAGACCACACCTGGTATATTGTGTCCAATTCTGGGCACAACAATTGAAGACAGATATTGACAGGCTGGAATGTGTCCAGAGGAGGGCAACTAAAATGATCAAGGGTCTGGAGAACAAGCCCTATGAGGAGCGGCTTAAAGAGCTGGGCATGTTTAGCCTGAAGAAGAGAAGGCTGAGAGGAGATATGATAGCCATGTATAAATATGTGAGAGGAAGCCACAGGAGGAGGAGGGAGCTTCCTTTCTGCTTCCCTGGAGACTAGGCTTCAAAGGAGATTCCATCTGAACATGAGGAAGAACTTCCTGACTGTGAGAGCCGTTCAGCAGTGGAACTCTCTGCCCGAGGGAGTGTGGTGGAGGCTCCTTCTTTGGAAGCTTTGAAACAGAGGCTGGATGGCCATCTGTCAGGGGTGCTTTGAATGCAATATTCCTGCTTCTTGGCAGAATGGGGTTGGACTGGATGGCCCAGGAGGTCTCTTCCAACTCTAGGATTCTATGATTCTATTGTCATACACTGGGCCAAGTCTGGCACAAAGACCCCATACGCTCAAATTTGAATACTGGTGGGGTTGTGGCATTTTGAACTCCACCAACAATGGAATTGGACTGATCATGGTACACAGAACTCCCACAACCAAGGATTTGATGGGCATTGACCTTGATTTTGGGAGTTGTAGTCCATCTACATCCAGAGAGCACTGTGGACTCAAACAAGGATGGATCTGGACCAAACTTGGCATGGATACTCAGTGTGCCCTATTGTGAACACCGGTGGAGTTTGGGGAAACCAGACCTTGACACTTGGGAGTTGTAGTTGTTGGGATGTATAGTTCTCCTACAATCCAAGAGCATTCTGAGCCCCACCAAGGATAGAATTGGGCCAAACTTCCCACACAGAACCCCCATTAACAACAGAAAATTCTGTGTTTTCTGGTGGTTGTTGGCAACCACCCTGACATCCCCTTCTGAAAAACTAGGCTTATACTTGAGTATATGCAGTAAATATATACAAATGCCTTGGTCTGCAAAACTGTGTGGTTTCTTTTCTGGGTGCAAAATATCAGTGAGCACCAATGTTTTGTGCAAACCGTGGCGCTGTGGGTACAATGGCGGTAGTGTTGGGTACAGCTTGTTACGACTCCGGCACGACCAACGAAAAGCCGATTAGAACACAAACAGCCTCATAATATTTGGAAGAGGCACCACACTTCATCCTTCAGGAGGGTTCCTTGGGAAACCAGGCCACCACATCGTTGCCATAGCAGCCCCCCCCCCCGCCTCCTCCATGCGCAGGAAGGCTTTGGAGGGTTAATGATGTGACTAATTGACCAATGCAAGCCTCAAGGTCTTGGGGTTCTCAGCTCAAATGTAAGGAGGAAAGGCAAGAGGGGAAGGAGGATCCCCCACAGACGGGTCCAGAACACCTTCACCTCCTGTTTGCAACCCTCTAGGTAAGGAGGGCATCCCTCTGTTTTTGGAATTTCCAATCAGTAATGGTTGCACATTCTCTCAATTAATTAATCTTCTATAATCCCACGTTTTCAGGCCTTGAAGACAGGGACAACAACGTTGGGATGATGGAGTTGTTCTAGGGTACAGAGCCACCCTCTCTCCATCATGGAAGACACAGCCAGCGCCATAGTTATCTGATGGCATCCCAGTGTTGTCCTTCTTGCAGACCAGAGTCTCCACTGCTGTCTCCGTCGAACAATCGCTTCAGTCGGAGCCAAAGAGGGGTCAGGTGAGGCCGCCGACCGAGGACCAGACAGTTGGCAAAGGCTCCTAATAACAGGCTTCCTTTTTCCAGACCTTCTGGAAGCCCGGCTTCCTCTTTTCAGGCTCCAAAACAGGAAGTGAGTGGGAAGTACCCAGCGAGGGGAAACACACTCGTCTGATTGACCTTTGCTCCGGGGGAGGCAAAGAAGTCATTGGATACCGCAAAAGGAATCTGGGTGAATGGTTGGCTGGTCACTGGTGGAAAGGTCCTGCAATTTCCCAGCGCCATCTGGCTCCCATGCGCTCGTCTTCCAGACTTCTTGTGCAAGCGTCGGGTGGAAACGAGAGTTGGATGTCTGAATAGCAAAGGTGTTGCTCATACGATGCCAAGCCTTCTCGAAACCCTCGTTTTAGCTGATTTCCCCCCACAATATATTGCTGCAAGTCGTCCCTGGTGTAATGCAAAATATTTGGGTCTAGAGTCATCCCACTGTGGCTGTCTTCCAGAGAAAGTTGCCCATAGAGTCATGTGGAAAATCTTGAAATTCTACCAAACTACAATGTCCAGCTTCCCATAGCATTGTGGCATGAAACTGCACTTATGTGTTGTCAAAGGCTTTCATGGCTGGAATCACTGGGTTGCTGTGAGCTTTCCTGGGCTGCCTGGCCATGTTCCAGCAACACTCTCTCCTGATGTTTCGCCTGCATCTACGGCAGGCATCCTCAGAGGTTGTGAGGTCTGTTGGAAACTAGGCAAGTTTATATACACACACACACACACACACACATATACACACTAGCCGTCCCTGCCATGTGTTGCTGTGGCCCAGTCTCTATTCCGCTTTGGTTAGACCACACCTGGAATCATATTGTGTCCAATTCTGGGCACCACAATTCAAGAAAGATATTGACAAGCTGGAATGTGTCCAGAGAAAGAGGGCGACTCAAATGATCAAGGGCCTGGAGAACAAGGCCTATGAGGAGCGGCTTAAGGAGCTGGGCATGTTTAGCCTGAAGAAGAGAAGGCTGAGAGGAGATATGATAGCCAGGTATAAATATGTATCCATATAAATATGGATTCGGCACAGTCTGGTTTCAGACCGGGACATGGAACTGAGACGGTCTTGGTTGCCTTAGTGGATGATCTGCGCCGAGAGCTAGATA
>NW_026844589.1:33908521-33920479 GCF_025583915.1 Anolis sagrei ordinatus
CAGGAGAGAATGCTTCTAGAATGTGGCCATACAGCCTGAAAAAACCTACAACAACCCAGTGATTCCGGCCATGAAAGGCTTTGACGATACATTAAATATTATCGTTTGCCAGGAGGGAAAAAAAGAACCTGAACATGTGGCCACCAACCCTGTTCTCAAGAAGGCATCCCATAAGATAGATGCCTTCCGTCATTGAGGAAAACAATGCAAATATCTCTCATTCTAACTGGTGTTGTTGAGTTATTTTGGGAGGACTGAGAAGGGATTTTCATGGTGTGCGGCTGCGAAATTCTGGAAGAGGCAACGAAGAGAACCAGGGCCCTTCCACACAGATGTATAACCCAGAAAATCAAGAAAACTCCACAATATTGGCTTTGAATTGGGTTATCTGAGTCCACACTGCCCTATATTCCAGTTCAAAGCAGATAATGTGGGATTTTCATTCAGCACCCCAGAGGCTCATTCATACTCTAAAGCCTTCTAGCTCGGATGGCCAATGGTATGGAATGATGGGAACTGGAGTCCCAAACCCTGAGAGGATCAAAATTTGAGAACCCCTGCGATCAATGGATGCTAAAGTAGACTCATTCCAATCATGGGTTTACTTACAGATCGGCTCACCATTCAATGGGCCTGATTGATTGGAGGACAGCCGATCGGACTCAGGGCTGTGAGTTCAGCACCATCCTTGCTTTTCTTTTCTCACCTGAGGAAATGCAGTAAACTGGGGTCCAACTACCATCAGCCCTAGCAAGGGAAATCATTGTCAGGAGAAGGACGCCTTGCTTGGCCCAGTTGTAGGAACAACAACCTTTGCTTGGCCCAGTTGTAGGGACAACAACTCCCTTTGCTTTTTGTTCAGACCCATTTCCTGCCCCCAAGGAGATGCAAGATCTCCTCTCCTGGCTGCTAAGACCCAGTGTTTGCAAACCCAACAATTTAAAGGAACCTGCGCTCCTTTTCGAATGTTGTCGGATGTCCAACTTCTCTCTGGCAGAGCCACAGATCTGACAGGTGAGAGAAATGAGTGATTCATGTTTCACAGCACTTCAATGCCCGGGAACAGCAATGGTGGGGTGGAGATGAAAAACAAGAGCAGCAGGGGCCGCTGTTACCCTTCTTAGATCAGCTTCTTTCCTCTCTAGAAGTGGGTTGTTGTAGGTTTTGTTTCGGGCTATATGTCCATGTTCTAGAGGCATTTTCTCCTGACGTTTCGCCTGCATCTATGGCAAGCATCCTCAGAGGTTGTGAGGTCTGTTGGAAGTAGGAAAATGGGTTTATATATCTGTGGAATGACCAGGGTGGGACAAAGGACTTTTGTCTGCTGGATTGATTGACAATTTTTGGTGGGAATGTTTGAACTGACCACCTTGATTAGCATTTAATGGCTTGGAAGTGCCTGGGGGAATCTTTTTTTGAGAGGTGATTTGATGTGCCTGATTGTTTACTTTCTGTTGTTTTGCTGTTGTAATATTTGAGTTTTTAAATACAGAATACAGAATAATACAGAAAGGAAGAAACCATGAAAATGAACAAAATCTGGCTACCAGTATTAAAAAACTCAAAAATTACAACAGCAAAACAACAGAGAGTAAACAATCAGGCACATCAAATCACCTCTCAAAGAAAGATTCCCCCAGGCACTTCCAAGCCATGAAATGCTAATCAAGGTGGTCAGTTGAAACATTCACACCTAGCTCCAGCAGACAAAAGTCCTTTGTCCCACCCTGGTCATTCCACAGATATATAAACCCATTTTTCCTACTTCCAACAGACCTCACACCTCTGAGGATGGCTGCCATAGATGCAGGCGAAACGTCAGGAGAGAATGCCTCTAGAACATAGCCATATAGCCCGGAAAAACCTACAACAACCCAGTGATTCTGGCCATGAAAGCCTTCGACAATAATCCCTAGAAGTGTTTACCTTTTGGAAAATGTGCTTCTGGCCATGCTGAGGTGCTAGAGCTCAATGTGGGCCACAGAGTTGGGACTATGCTCTGGATGCCTTTCCAGAAACTGCCTTGGGGAAGCACCCAAAGTTTGGGGCATCCATCTAGAACAGGAATGGGCAAACTCTGGTCCTGCAGGGGTTTGGGACTCCAACTCCCACACTTCCTAACAGCCTCAGGCCCCTTCCTTCCCCCCTCAGCCGCTTAAGCAGCTGAGGGGGGAAAAAGGAAGGAGCCTGAGGCTGTTAGGAAGTGTGGGAGTTGGAATCCAAAACACCTGGAGGGAGGGCCAAACATGAGATGATCCTGATATCAAAGGCTGCCTCAATATCCACAACTTCTTGCGGATTCTGGGAGATGTAATTCTTGGTTTCACAGAACCAAGAATCCCCATCCGAACTGGCTCTCGTGCCCTTCCGCAGAATCGCGTGGCATCCCCATTGATTCATCCCTTGATTGCCCCACACGAACCCAGCCAATTTGGCACTTATGTGGCTTTCTCCTTTTCCCATGGTCTCGTTCGCTTGGTTTCCTTCCGGGTTCCTAGTTCCAGGATGGGTGGGAGAAGGTGATGTTGTAAAGGCTCGCCCACTTGGCGAAGACCCGCTTCTCGGTGATGAACCGGTGATGGTATCCCCTCTTGCTCCACTCGTTGTGGATGTAGGTGACGCATTCATCGGGGCCCTTGGGTTCGTAGTAGTGGTAGGCCATCTTGCGCGAATGTGGTCTCTGCGTGCTGGCGGGAAGAGCGAAAAGAAGGAGCCTCCATCAAACAAAAGGGGTTTCCTCTTGATCAAACATTTCATTTTTGTAGCCTTTTTTAAATTAGGTATGTGTGTATGTTTATAAACCTCTTCCCCTCCCAACCCTGCTATATGCCTGCGAGACGTGGACTGTCTACAGATGTCAACACTGACACTGAAATACAACACCACCTGAGCTCTGTGAGTGCAGCATTTTCCCAAATGAAGCAGAGAGTGTTTGAGGACCGGGACATCCGTAGGGAGACCAAGGGGCTTCTTTATAAACCTCTTCCCATCCCAACCCTGCTCTACGCCTGCGAGACGTGGACTGTCTACAGATGTCACATGCAACTCCTGGCACGATTCCATCAGCGCTGCCTCCGGAAAATCCTGCAAATCTCTTGGGAAGACCAGCGGGGAAACGTCAGCATGCTGGAATAAGCAAAGACCACCAGCATTGAAGCGATGGTCCTCCGCCATCAACTCCACTTGACCGGCCACGTTTTCTGGATGCCCAACCACCATTTCCCAAAGCAGTGGCTCTACTCCGAACTCAAGAATGGAAAACGGAATGTTGGTGGGCAGGAAAAAAGAACGGGAAGCATAATGTCGATGGACAGCAAAAGAGATTGAAAGATGGGCTCAAAGCCAACCTTAAAAACTCTGGAATAGACACCGAGAACTGGGAAGCCCTGGCCCTTGAGCGCTCCAGCTGGAGGTCAGCTGTGACCAGCAGTGCTGTAGAATTTGAAGAGGCACAAATAGAGGGTGAAAGGGAGAAATGTGCCAAGAGGAAGGTGCATCAAGCCAACCCCAACCAGGACCGCCTTCCGTCTGGAAACCAATGCCCTCACTGCAGGAGAACATGCAGGTCAAGAATAGGGCTCCACAGTCATCTACGGACCCATCACCAGGACACTGATCCTGGAAGACTATCTTACTTGGACAACGAGGGATCGCCTAAGTAAGTAAGGAAGGTCATACAAATGGATTGATCTCCCCACTTTCATATTAATAGACTAGCCATCCCCTGCCACACGTTGCTGTGGCCCAGTCTGGTGATCTGGAAAATAAAGTAATGGGAAAGTGTTGGTTTCTAATATATGTAATGTCTTTATGCTTGTGGGTAAACAGTATTTCTTGCTGTGTCTTTGTCAGTGTTGATGTGGAGAGTGTCTGGTTTGCCCACCCTGGAACATGCAACATATCATTGTCCTTCTTTCAGGGTCCCTTAGAAATCTATGATACTATATCTGTATGGGTGTGAATCATATCTATCTGTCTATATCTATGGCTGGATGGCTCTTTGGCAAGAGAGCTTTGTTTACGTTTTCTTGCCCTTGTGAAGGGAGTTGGACTGGATGGCCTTAAGTATTTTGTGTTGGTCATGGGGTTCTGTGTGGGAAGTTTGCCCCAATTTTGTTGTTTGTAGGGTTCAGAATGCTCTTTGATTGTAGGTGAACTGTAAATCCCAGTAACGACGACTCCCAAACGTCAAGGTCTATTTCCCCCAAACTCCACCTGTGTTCACATTTGGGCATATGGAATATTCGTGCTAAGTTTGGTCCAGATCCATCATTGTTTGAGTCCACAGTGGTCTCTGGATGTAGGTGAACGACAACTCCCAAACTCAAGGTCAATGCCTACCAAACCTTTCCAGTATTCTCTGTTTGTCACTGGAGTTCTGTTTGCCAAAATTAGTTCAATTCCATTCTTGGTGGAGTTCAGAATGCCCTTTGATTGTAGGGTAACTATAAATCCCAGCAACTACAACTCCCAAATGACAAAATCAACTTTTCTGAGTGATGGTCACTCCTTGGGTTAGTAGGTGTCTTGTGGCCAAATTTGGTGTCAATTCGTCCAGTGGTTTTTGAGTTATGTTAATCCCACAAACGAACATTACATGTTTATTTATATAGATGGAATAATTCATTTTTCAGCACTTGAATTAAGGGAGCCAGTATGGTGCAGTGGTTTGGATGCTGGGCTGGGAAACCGGGGTTTGAATCCTCACTCGTGCATGGAAACCCACTTGGTGACCTTGAGCGAGTCACACTATCTCAGCCATTAAAGAATATTTGGAGCAGGTAGCACTCACGAGCAATAGTTTGCAGGAATCATCCCGTAAACGTGGATCGTGTCACACAGCTCGATCGAAATCAACATGGTGAACCAGCCGGTGCTCAGCCACGACCGTGATGTCTCTCTGACGGAGTTGGCCAGCCAGATGCAGGATTCCCAAAGGAAAGCCAATCAGGAAGGAAATAAGAAAAGTTAGTTGCCGTCATCTTCCTCCCTTTTCAAATCCAATAGCCATGTTTGCAAATGTAGGCCTGGTGCATTTAGTTGTACGATCACTAAGATTATAATGTTGTGGCCAATTGCAACAGACAAGAGTTCTTTCTTTCTCCCGTCCACTTGCCTAGTTTCCAACACACCTCACAACCTCTGAGGATGGCTGCCACAGATGTGGAGAGAATGCTTCTGGAACATGGCCATGCAGCCTGGAAAACCTACAGCAACCCGATGATGCTGATTATTATTACTAGCCATCCTCTGCCACACATTGCTGTGATCCAGTCTGTGTATATGTGTTTTGTGTGTGTGTGTGTGCGTGTTTGCATATATATATGTATGTGTGTGTGTGTGTGTGTGTTTGTGGTTTTGCATGTGTGTTGTAATGTATTTTTGGTTTTTTGGTGTGGGTTTTTTTTTGCTTTTTAAGTCCCTTCTGCTGTGTTTTTCAGTGTTTTTCTGAGTGATGGTCACTCGTTGGCCTCATAGGTGTCTTGTGTCCAAATTTCCTGTCAATTTGCCCAGTGGTTTTTGAGTTATGTTAATCACACAAACGAACATTACATTTTTATTTATTTATATTACTAGCTGTCCCCTGCGACGCATTGCTGTGGCCCAGTCTGTGTATATGTGTTTTGTGTGTGTATATATGTGCATATGTATATATATGTGTGTGTTTGCGTATAGATATGGGGTTTAGCGCTTACGTTGTAATTTAATTTTTGTTTTTTGGCTTTTTAAATCTCTTCTGCTATGTTTTTATGGGTGATGGTCACTCGTTGGCCTGAGAGGTGTCTTGTGTCCAAATTTGGTGTCAATTCGTCCAGTGGTTTTTGAGTTCTGTTAATCCCACAAACGAGCAGATGGAGTATTCGTGCCAGGTTTGGTCCAGATCCATCCTTGAGTCCACAGATGTAGGTGAACTATAACTCCAAAACTCAAGGTCAATGCCCACCAAACTTTTCTAGTGTGTTCTGTTGGTCAGGGGAGTCCTGTGTGCCAAATTTGGTTCAATTCCATCGTTGGTGGAATTCAGAATGCTCTTTGATGTAGGTGAACTAGATGTAGGTGAACTATAACTCCAAAACTCAAGGTCAATGCCCACCAAACCTTTCTAGTGTGTTCTGTTGGTCAGGGGAGAACCTGTGTGCTAAGTTTGGTTCAATTCCATCGTTGGTGGAGTTCAGAATGCTCTTTGATTGTAGGTGAACTATAAATCCCAGCAACTACAACTCCCAAATGACAAAATCATAATTTTGAGTGATGGTCACTCCTTGTGTTGTGAGATGTTTTGTTGCCAAATTTGTTGTGATTTCATTCATTAGTTCTTTTGTTTTTAAGGTACTCATAACGCACAGAATATATCTATCTATCTATCTATCTATCTATCTATCTATCTATCTATCTATCTATCTATCTATCTATCTATCTATTAAAACAAGCAGGGGGTTGGACTGGATGGCCCATGAGGTCTCTTCCAATTCTATGATTCTATGATTAAATATAAACAGCATTTAAAAAATTCCCAGTTAAAAATAATTAAAATGAATTCCAAGTTAAAAACCACGTCACCCCCTGAATTGATCTTAAACACCTCCATCTTTACAAGCCAAGGTTTTGGCCTGCCGCCAGAAGGGAGGGACAGAGAGAAGGGCCTCCCCATAAGATCCAAGACATGGGCCGGTTTGTACAGGAGGATATGGACCTAAGCCACACAAGACTTTAGAGATGATCACTAGGACTTTGAATGGTGCCCAGAAATGGAAATGCAGAACAGAAAGGTCTGATGGTGGTGATGGGGAGGAACCGTAACCTCTCTTCCCTCCTTTTCCCGCAGAAGAGCTGGATGAAGAAGCTGTACCTGTCCTTCCCGGTCTCTTTCTTGAACAAGCGGTCAAACTGCCCCAGGCGATTGCCGCTCACGACGAAGGCGGTCATGTTGGGGTAAGCTGCGCTGGCCCGCTGGATGACCTTGAACAAGCTCTTCTTCATCCGCCCCTCCGGCCCCCAGAAGATGAGGATGTTCTCTGGCGTCTTGCTGACAAACTCTTGCGGCTTCCGCAGGACCCGGAAGAGGCTGGAATGGGCCACGACCCGGAAGGTGGTCCTGCGCCCCACGTCGGCCTCGTAGCCCGTGGTGGGAGCGTCATTCATGCGGATGATACATTCAGCTTGGTCGATAAGCGGCCCCAGCTTGCTCCCCAGGACGTGGCTGGAGCTGGTGATGATCACGCATTGCCCGCAATGGCGGTCCAGAGTCTGCAACGAGAACGGTTAATTCATAGTATCATGGAATAGAGCTGGTCCAAGTCCCTACCATGCAGGAAAAGCACAAAGTATGTGTATTAGATTAGGGTATTAATTGTTTATATTGGTGTTTGAATTCTGCTGTGTCCTGTGTCTTGTGAACCGCTGTGAGTCACCTTCGGGCTGAGAACAGCGGTATAGAAGCAAAGTAAATAAATAAATAAATAAAAGTATCCCTGACAGATGGCCATCCAGCCTTGCTTATTTATTTATTTGTTTATTTATTTGTTTAAAACAGGGGTCCTCAAATGAAGGTCCATGGGCCGGATACGGCCCTCCACGGTCATTTACCTGGCCCTCACTCAGGGTCAACCTAAGTCTGAAATGACTTGAAAGCACACAACAACAACAATCCTATCTCATCAGCCAAAAGCAGGCCCACACTACCAATTGAAATACTAATAAGCTTATATTTGTGGGTTGTTGTAGGTTTTTTCGGGCTATATGGCCATGGTCTAGAGCAGGGGTCCTCAAACTAAGGCCCGGGGGCCGGATGCGGCCCTCCAAGGTCATTTACCCAGCCCTCGCTCAGGGTCAACCTAAGTCTGAAATACTTGAAAGCACACAACAACAACAACAATCCTATCTCATCAGCCAAAAGTAGGCCCACACTTCCCATTGAAATACTAATAATTTTACATTTGTTGATATTGTTCTTCATTTTAATTATTGTATTGTTTTAAAGTGTTTTTTTCACTACAAATAAGATATGTGCAGTGTGCATAGGAATTCATTCATGTTTTTTACAAATTATAATCCGGCCCTCCAACAGTTTGAGGGACTGTGACCTGGCCCTCTGTTTAAAAAGTTTGAGGACCCCTGGTCTAGAGACATTCTCTCCTGACGTTTCGCCTGTATCTTTGGCAAGCATCCTCAGATATATAAACCCTTTTTCCCAGTTCCAACAGACCTCACAACCTCTGAGGATGCTTGCCATAGATGCAGGTGAAACATCAGGAGAGAATGCCTCTAGACCATGGCCATATAGCCCGAAAAAACTACAACAACCCACTGATGAATTGTTGTTTAGAAAATTGTTCTTCATTTTAATTATTGTATTGTTTTAAAGTGTTTTGCACTACAAATAAGATATGTGCAGTGTGCATAGGAATTCATTCATGTTTTTTACAAATTATAATCCGGCCCTCCAACACTTTGAGGGACTGTGACCTGGCCCTCTGTTTAAAAAGTTTGAGGATCCCTGGTTTAAAACATGTATATTCCGCCCTTCTCACCCCGACTCAGGGGTCTCAGGGCAGAGCACAGCATATACATGGCAAACATTCAATACCAGGGCAAGAATTCATATACGCATATATAAACAATAAAAATATTTATCAAAATATTAAAATACACCATTTAAAACCATCCTAGTCATCCACGTCAAATCTAATTGAACTGCGAGACAGATATTGACATCCAATATGATCCAACTGCAGGTCCCCCAACAGAAATGATCTTCTGACATTCCTCTTGCAAGGACAAGAAAGATCCACCATAATCAGAGGAAGCCTTTTTATTCTGAAAGCTATCAAGAAAAGAGCACATTTTCTGAAAGAAGAACCAGGGAAATAAGATTCTGACTGTAAATAGACCGTCAGCTGCTGTCCTCTCCTTCTTGCCTTGTCTTTTATTCGTGTTGTATTTTGAAATGGTCATATGACTGGTCAAATTATATTATTATTATTATTATTATTATTATTATTATTAAATCTAATTGGCCTGGTCATCTTTCCTATTACTGCTTCATTGCCCTGTCCCAAAAGCTTGGTCCCACAGCCAAGTTTTGACCATTCTTCTAAAGGACAGGAGGGAGGGGGCCGACCTGATTTCACCAGGAAGGGAGTTCCATAGCCGGGGAGCAATCACCGAGAAGGCCCTGTCTCTCGTCCCCACCAATCGTGCCTGTGTCAATGGCGGGACGGAAAGCAGGGCTTCCATGGAGGATCTTAATTACTGCGATGGTTCATAGGGGAAGATGCGTTTGGACAGGTAATTTGGGCTGGGGCTGTTCAGGGCTTGATAGGCCAAAGCCAGCACTTTGAATTGTGCCCGGTAGAAAACTGGCAGCCAGTGGAGCTGGCGTAACATGGGAGTTGTGTGCTCCCTGTATGCCGCCCCACTTATTAACCTGGCTGCCTCTCRTTGGACTAGTYGAAGCTTCTGAGCAGTCTTCAAAGGCAACCCCACRTAGAGTGTGTTGCAGTAGTCTATCCTAGATGTAACGAGAGCGTGGACCACCGTGGCCAAGTCTGACTTCCCAAGTCAGCTGGCGCACAAGTTTTAACTGTGCRAAAGCTCCCCTGGCCACCRTGCAACCTGGAATTCCAGGCTCAGTGATGAGTCCAGGAGGACCACCAAGCTGCAAACCTGTGCCTTCAAGGGGAGTGGGACCCCATCCAGCACAGGTTGTGATCCTACACCCTGTTGGGCCTTGYGACTGRCCAGGAGGACCTCTGTCTTGTCTGGATTCAACTTCAATTTGCTTGCCCTCATACAGACCGTCACAGCGGCCAAGCACCGGTTCAGGACTTGGACAGCCTCCTACGCATCTGGTGGAAATGAGTGATAGAGTTGGACGTCATCTGCGTACAGATGGTGTTGGACTCCAGAACTCCGGATGATTTCACCCAGCGGCTTCATGTAGATGTTAAACAACATGGGGGACAATACTGAGCCCCACAGGACAATGGCTGTGGGGCCAAGCAGGAGTCCCCCAGAAACAACTTAAAAGCTTAAAAAGCTTAAAAGCTTCCAAGGAAGGTGCTTCCACCAGACTTTGAGGCAGAGAGTTCCGCTGTTGAAAGCTCGTACAGTGAGGAAGTTCTTCCTCATGTTCAGGAGCAATCTCCTTTCCTGCCATTTGAAGCCATGGCTCCACTGAGTCCTAGTTTCCAGTGCAGCAGAAAAGAAGCTTACTCCCTCTTCCTTTGGACACCCTTCCACATGTTTATATAGAAATTTATAGAAATATCAGGCACAATGTCAAGATCTCCTCAGATTTCAAGACCTTAAGGATGACAGCTTTCGTGTCAGTGAAGGTCATGAATCCGCTCTGGGTTTTAGCCTGAAATTCAGAGGAGCTATCCAGCATGCTGAACCCTGTGCTCAGAAGAAATTCAGAGGAACTACCTGATGTGCTGTCCATAGGTTCAGCTTCACAGGCAAAATTTGGACCCAACTCCACAATCCAAGAGGTCTAGAGGCCCTCTGGTTCTGGGATCATGACAACTGTGGCCTGTAGGTTTACCCCACGTAAAGGAATCCCACTGGAGCATTGCAGCACACCCAAATCCCTGGGAGTCACTCTGAACCGTGCTCTGACCGACAAGAAGCACTGCCTGAACATCAAGCAGAAAGTGGGCGCTAGAAACAATATCATACGAAAGCTGACTGGCACAACCTGGGGATCACAACCAGACACAGTGAAGACATCTGCCCTTGTGCTGTGCTACTCTGCTGCTGAGTCTGCATGCCCAGTGTGGAACACATCTCACCACGCTAAAACAGTGAAGACATCTGCCCTTGTGCTGTGCTACTCTGCTGCTGAGTCTGCATGCCCAGTGTGGAACACATCTAAAACACGCTAAGACATGCCGCATTATCACAGGGTGTCTGCGCCCTACACCACTGGAGAAATTGCACTGCTTAGCCGGTATTGCACCACCTGACATCCGCCGGGAAGTAGCAGCCAATAGTGAAAGGACCAAGGCAGAGCATCTCCAGCTCACCCCTTGTTTGGGCATCAGCCAGCACGTCAACGACTGAAATCAAGACATAGTTTTCTTAGATCTACAGAGACACTCGCTGGAACACTTCAGCAAGCGAGAGTCCAAAAGTGGCAGGGTCAAACCCAGCACTTCAATCTGTGGGTGATACCAGATGAGAGACTCCCCGCTGGGCACACAGAAGACGGGGCGACTTGGAAGGCGCTGAACAGACTGCGCTCTGGCACCACGAGATGCAGAGTCAGCCTTAAGAAGTGGGGCCACAGAGTGGAATCCACGACATGCGAGTGTGGAGAAGAGCAAACCACTGACCACCTGCTGCAATGCACCCTGAGCCCTGCCACATGCACAAGGGAGCACCTTCTTGCAGCAACACCAGAGGCACTCCAAGGGGCCAGATACTGGTCAAAGGACATTTAATCAACTATCAAGTTTGCAAAATCTATGTTTTTTTATCTGTTTGTTTGTTTTGTTCTTTTAGAAATGTAATACAATGGTCTGGTTGCGGATGACACGATAAATAAATAACCCCACGTGCCAGGGTTTTCCCCTCCTGTTAAAGATATCCTCCCCTACCTTGTTCCCCGAGGCAGGCCTGTATCCACTTTTGACCCCCCATTTCCTGAGATCGGAAGGCAGGGGTAGATTTGCGGTCTCAGCGTTGTAATGGAAGGCCTCGTTCCGACTGTTGGAGTTGTAGAAGATGAGCAGCATGAACAGACCAAAGAGGATGACAAAGATCACTGCCGGTGGGCTCTGCTGGCGAGACAAAAGAATAAGCGGGAAAAGGTGAAAAGAGGACTGGAAAGTGCTGGCAGATCTGCCCTTTTCCTCAAGGACCAGCTCAAATCAGCTTCCGTGATCTGGGCTTTAGTCTGAAAATGATCCAAGGCATTGAACTGTAGCATCACTTTTGGCCGGGGTGGTCCATGCC